>MDKJ01352885.1:0-25164 GCA_005239525.1 Nicotiana knightiana | reverse complement strand
GGTTCAAATGTAACAATTACAAATCATACACAGGTAATATAAGAATCTACGAATCCTAAAAGGCAAATCAAATTGCAAATAAGTGCGAGTACACACTCGTCACCTCGCATACTCGGACTACAATCAACAAGGAAGACTCAATCCTAAGGAGCAGTTCCCCCACACAAGGTTAGGTAAGATACTTACCTCAAAGACGACAATTTTGTACTCAAAAATAGACTTCTTGGGCGAAAAGACCTCCGGACGGCTCAAAATCAACTAAAACAACTTCAAAATACACATAAAACGTATAAGGAACTATTCCGAATAATAAAGTTTCAATCTTTACAAAATTATAAAAATCGACCCAAAAATCGATCTCCGGGCCCGCACCTCGGAACTCGACAAATTTACAAATTCCGGTTACCCATTCTGATACGAGTTCACCCATACTAAATCTATCCAATTCCGATATCATTTGGTCATTCAAATCATGAATTTTTATTTTTGAAGTTTTCTTTTAAAACCCACAATCCCCTCAACCCAAAACACAAATTAAATGATAAAAAGAAGAACTAATTCATGAAATATATTTAATTCTAGTGGAAGAACACTTACCCATTCGATTTGTGTGAAAACCCCTCAAAGAATCGCTCAAAATCGAGTTCTAGAAGTCAAAATATGTTTAAAATGGTGAAACCCCGATTTTGGAAGTTTATATTCTGCCCAGTGATTTAAAGCATTGCGATTGCGGACACAAGGATGCGATCGCATAGAAGAAAAATGTTGCTGGCCAAAAAAGTACTATGCGATCGCGAATAAACTCATGCGATCGCATATAAGGGTGTGATGACCCAAAAGGGTCATCCCGTATATTCTATCTAATTCTGTGTTCCGAGGTCGTGAAAACCTCCTTCTATCCTACCTCAATTTGCATGCGCAGCCCGGGCGTGTAGCCGAGAAGCCTTTATGTGAAAAAACTGATAAAATGATAATTTTGTATTAGAAATTTGAATAAAGTTGACTTCAGTCAATATTATTGGTAAACGGACCCAGACTCGTGATTTGACGGTCCCAGAAGGTCCGTAGGAAAATATGGGACTTGGGTGTATGCCCGGAATCGAATTCCGATGTCCCAAGTCCGAGAAATGAATTTTTAAGGAAAATTGTTTTCTGAAAAATATAAAGGTTTTTGAAAACGAAATTTGATGTGAAACCTGTGATATCGAGCCCGTATAAGGGTTCCGAAGCCCGGTATAGGTTCAATATGCTTTATATGTGTTATCTATGAAATTTGGTAAGAAACGGACTTAGTTTGACGTGATTCAGACCTTAAATGCAAAACTTAATGTTTATAGAAGTTTGAAGAATTTTCATGGACTTTTAGTTTAATTCATCGTGTTAGTGTTGTTTTATGTGGTTTGAAACCTCGTGCGAGTCCGTGTTAGCTTATATGACTTGTGTGTGTGGTTGGACGGGGTCCCGGGGACCTCTGGTACGTTTATGATGCTCATCGGGGTTAATTAGCACTTGAGAGACAGCTGAACCATTGCTGGTTCTGGTGTCTCGCACCTGCGATGGACCTTCCGCAGGAGCGGACACGCAGGTGCGGCGAGGAGCTCGTAGATGCGTACTTAGCCCAATCCCCCAATACTCGCAGGTGCGGTGTGTTTTCCGCAGATGCGGAGCCGCGGGTGCGGCCATTTGACCGCAGGTGAGACCCTGGGCTTTTTAGTGGGTTTTCGCACCTGCAATGGTATTTCCGCAGGTGCGGTCCCAGGGGCGCATGTGCGGAATTGCTGGGCAATTATATTAGATCCGAGGTTTTATGTTATTTTCACCATTTTCGAATTTGAGAGCTCGATAGAGGTGATTTTTGGAGGCTTTTGCACCTGGGTAACTTGGGTAAGTGATTTCCATCCATTGTAGATCAATTTCCATGATTCCATATATGAATAACTTGGGTAACTCGGAGTCGTTATGTTCCCCGTATATGAATTAAACTTGTTATATCTGAATTCCTGATTTCTAATCTCATCTCCTCTTGTTCAAGTTAGAAGTACTTGCCTAGCATTCCTTGTTTCTTATATGATCTTAATTGACTTAAATGAAGACTTTGTTTTTCCTACCGTTATGCTATGTCTTCCTTAATATGCTGCCTATTTACTGAGCATTGTTCAAACTGAGTTTTTTCGGTGAAGCTAATTGTCTATGTGAGATTGGTTAAAGCTGATTCCCTTGTCGGGATGATTTGGTTTCTTGGTTGCGAACTTGAATGTATAGAATTGTTGCTATATTTGTCTTGTCTTCCCCTCGTTATGTAGTTCTCTCTTTGTGCTTGGCATTCCTCTCAGTGGCTACTTCTTATGAGCGAGTTGTTACCACTTTTGTGATTTCAGTCTTTGTATTGATTTTCTCATCGCACTTTGTATTCGGCCTTGTTTGCTTTCGCGCCGGTTGTGGCAATATATGTTGTTTACATCACATTCTGGTTGTTTTCCTTAGTGGCTGCATTGCATATTTAAATTGGAACTACAGACAAAGATCCGGGATCTTTCCTGTGCTGCGTCACATATTTAAATTGGGACTACGGACAGAGATTCGGGAGCTTTCCCCCTGTACTGTATCACATATTTAAATTGGGACTACGGACAGAGATCCGGGAGTTTTCCCCCTATACTGCATCACATATTTAGATTGGGACTACGGACAGAGATCTGGAAGCTTTCCTCCTGTACTGCATCGCATATTTAAATTGGGACTACGGATAGAGATTCGGGAGCTTTCCCCCTGTACTGCATTGCATGACAAATTCTGAGTGACGGACTAAGTTTCTGTAGCTTTATGATTGAGGAGATTTGGATCGAAAGACATAAATATTTATATTGAAAAGTATAGATGAAAAACAATTATCCCCAGGAAAAGTTATGTCTAAAGGACTTCTTTTTCAAAAGTATATTTGAAAAGCATTTGTCTTGCAGGAATATTTTGATGATATTTGAAAGAGTAGTACTTGGGAAAATATATCTGAAACATCACGTATTTTGATGATATTTGAAAGAGCAGTACTTGGGAAAATATATTTGGAACATCATGTATTTTGATGCTATTTGAAAGAGCAGTATTTGGGAAAGTATATTTGAACACCACGTATTTGAAGAGACTATGTTTTAACGATTTCTCTTTATAAAAATATATAAATATACATTCGGAGAAAGTATGGTTCGAAGAAGAAATCTCTCTATTCCGAAATGATTATATCTTTAAAGTTTTCAAAATGAACTCACGATTTAAAAGCTTCCACTCGAATGTTGACCAGTTTTATTGAGTTATTGGCTAAGGCCTGACGTGAACAAATTGATGCAGTGCTGAGTTGCTTGTGTTTTTGTTGGGTTGTAACTCCCGCCATTTGGATTGCATCTTTTCCATTCTCTTTGCGTATTTCTATTATGCTATCTGTTGATCCTGATTATTGAATTTTCTTCCGTATTTTTCGATCGTATCGTTAATTACATTGAGAAATCTTTAGATAGATATTTTGGTTTGGTCATTTATACATCTATGCCTTTTTACTTATTAGACCGGTGGTGTCTTGACTAGTCCTCATCACTACTTCACCTAGGTTAGTCTTGATACTTAATGGGCATCGTTGTGTTGTGCTCATACTACACTTCTGCACATTTTTGTGTGCAGCTTCAGGTTTTTGTTGTTGGTAGTTGCACCGATCATTGTTGAGGAGACTCAAGGTAACCTATTGCTGCGTTCGCAGGCTTCGGAACCACCTTCCTATTTTATTTCTATTTAATTGTACTTACTTATTCCTAGACAGTTGTACTTAAATTTGATAGAAAGTTTCGTAGAGCTTAAGACTTGTATTTACCGGGTTTTGAGAAATTGTAAACTCTGTCAAGAATTCTATTTCAAATTTTTTTTTTAATTCCTTTATTATTGTTGTTGTTCATTGTAAATGTTAGGCTTACCTAGTCCCTAAGACTAGGTGCCATCACGATACCCAACGGAGGAAAATTTGAGTCGTGACAAGTTGGTTTCAGAGCTCTAGGTTCATAGGTTCTACGAGTCATAAGTGAGTTTGGTAGAGTCTTGCGGATCGGTACGGAGACATCTATACCTATCTTCAAGAGGCTACAGAACTATCAGGACAATTTCACTTCCTTCATTCCTATCGTGCGAGTTCATTGATCTTGAAGTTTGAAATTATCGTTCCATTCTCTCACCAATGATGAGGACACGAGCGGCAGTTCCGGATGATGTTACCCCGAAGCAAATGTCACAAGGGGAAGAGACAGAGGCCAACGAGGAGTACGTGGCGCAGTTAAGATGCCTACCAGAGCAGTCGTTGAGGAGTCGCCAGTAGTCCTACTTAGGGGACAGGTACTAGGGGTGCATGTTGCTACCCCGGACTTCAGAAGACCGGAGCGCAGTTTTGAGTACAATTGGTACATCGGCTCAGGCAGGGTTGATTCTAGTGCACGAGTTGCTTCACAAATCAAGGGAGGAGTTCAGACTCCCACCATCTACACTCCAGAGCAGCGAGATCACATTGGTCAAGTTCCAGTTGTCATGGCAGCATAGCATGTGGTTCAGTTCAGCCCGTGGTTAGGACAGCAACATCAGAGGTAGAGCACCTTGGGATTTAGAGGTACTGGAAGTACCACCCTTCTATCTTTCAGTGGATTGGCGGCAGGAAATGCCAGGGTTTTCTGGAGGAGTGTCACCATATTCTTCGTACTTCGGGTATTGTGGAGACGAGCAGGATTGCTTTTGTTACGTCTCAGGTCTAGAGTAGTGGATTGATCAGTGGTGGCGGCATATGAGTTGGGGTAGCCTGGCCAAGTTAGCTTTACTAGCATGGATTCAGTTTCCGGAGATGTTTTGAGGGAGGTTGCACCTCAGTTCCGTCGGGATGTACATCGCATGGAGTTTGAGCAGTTGCGTCAGGGAACTATGTCACCATTGGAGTACGCCGTCAGATTCAGTGAGTTGGCCAGATATACACCTCACTTGGTTGCTTCAGTTAAGAGGCGAGTCCGTAGATTCATTGAGGGACTCAGGCACGGTAGAGAATATTGGGTCAACCAGTTTAGTTGCATTACCAGCTTTGCATGAGAGCATTTCAAATACTCATGGGTCTCAGAGGATCCGTATCGTATGTTTTCCACAGCCACATCGGCAGAGAGATTGTTTTCAGTGTGGAGATGTTAGCCAGAGGGTGAGAGATTGTTCCAGGATTCAGGTGGGAGAGTTAATGTAGGGTGTTCAGGTGGATAGAAGGCGCCTAAGAGGGGGAGGCCCGACCCGTTGATGTGTTGCATATAGTAGGCTAGAGGCCGTCTTGTCAGATATCATCACCCAGGTATGGCTTGATGTGCTAAAGTGGGGTACCATTGTATTTCACTATAGTCCTGTTGGTCAGGACGAGTTCCCATTATTTGTTGTCTCATTTATGAGTGAGTTTCATGTATTGCACTCTATTTTTGTGCTTGCTCCTGTTGGGAGATTCTATGAGTAGTAGTCGTGTCTATCACTGTTTCATTCATCCTTGCTAGTGGTGAAACTGGAAGTGAGTCCATGTCGTCCTTCGTGGTAAGCTTTATGTGATTCTTCTGATTATTTTGTTTTCGAGCTGTGATTTGATACTCTATTGACATGTGAGTAAGTGAGCGCTATGATTTTGTTAGTCGAGACGAATTAGCGGGAGATCTCTATTGGTATGATATATATTCGACATGTGTCGTAGAGTTGAGGGCGAGAGCCTCGTGATTCTTTGTGATTTGATATGTTTGGACCGGGCTGAGTACCACGGTGGAACTTTTATCAGGATGGCATCCTTGTGATTTGTTCATATGTTTTGCTTCTCTCTTGTTATATTGCTTTTGGTAAGTCAGCATCGGTAAAGAGTTATGCTTATGGGCTTGTTTGATAGTACCTTTATATATGCTTCTATCTTCCCTACTCAGCCATTTCGTTATGTTCTTCTTTAGTTCAGTTTGCGGGATGTGTGCCCGGTGGTGTTAGCTGTGACTCGGTGATTCGGGTGTCTACTGATGAGGTCTTCGTGTTTATTGCATCATTATCGGTAAAATGGGATTTGGAAACAGAGATTTCTTCCATATGTGGGACTAATTGCCAATGTTGAGTTGATTTTGGGCAGTTATGGTGATCAAAAGTGCTATTGAGCCTATGTGTGATGTGCTATGTTGTGTGGCCGTGCCTTATGGGCGTAGACCTGAGTTGATGCAGCTGGTTGAGGCTAATGTCGGATATGGATTTAGAATCGGGTCTTTTGGAAATGAGTAGAAAGTGAGGAATTGAGGTATGAGGCTTATCGATGATGATGAGAAGGCTATATGGCAGTTTTGATGGTGTCATCAGGATTATGTAGGTTGGGGTGACGTGGGATCACCCGCGGGTGTGTGTTGGAAATGCGCAATCAGTGATTGGATGAGTTCAAAGTGAATCTTAGCACGTTCGAGGATGAACGTTTGTTTAAGAGGGGGAGATTGTGATGACCCAAAAGGGTCATCCCATATATTCTATCTAATTCTGTGTTCCAAGGTCGTGAAAACCTTTCTCTATCTCACCTCGATTTGCGTGCGCAGCTCGGGCATGTAATCGGGAAGCCTTTATGTGAAAAACTGATAAAAATGATAATTTTGTATTAGAAATTTGAATAAAGTTGACTTCAGTCAACGTTTTTGGTAAACGGACCCAGACCCGTGAATTGACGGTCCGGGAGGGTCCGTAGGAAAATATGGGACTTGGGCGTATGCCCGGAATCGAATTCCGAGGTCCCAAGTCCGAGAAATGAATTTTTAAAGAAAATTATTTTCTGAAAAATATAAAGGTTTTTGAAAATGAAATTTGAGGTGAAACTTGTGATATCAGGACCGTATTATGGTTCCAAAGCCCGGCATAGGTTCGATATGATTTATATGTGTTATCTGTGAAATTTGGTAAGAAACGCACTTAATTTGACGTGATTCAGACCTTATATGCAAAACTTAATGTTTATAGAAGTTTGAATAATTTTCATGGACTTTTAGTTTAATTCATCGTGTTAGTGTTGTTTTATGTGGTTCGCAACCTCGAGCGAGTCCGTGTTAGGTTATATGACTTGTGTGTGTGGTTGGACGGGGTCCCGGGGGCCTCAGGTACGTTTAGGATGCTCATCGGGTGTTATTAGCACTTGGGAGACAGCTGAACCATTGCAGGTTCTGGTGTCTCGCACCTGCAATGGACCTTCCGCAGGTGCGGACACGCAGGTGCGGCGAGGAGCTCACAGGTGCGGACTTAGCCCAATCCCCCAATCCTCGCAGGTGCGGTGTGTTTTCCGCAGATGCGGAGCCGGGGGTGCGGCCATTTGACCGCTTAGACCCCAGGCTTTTTAGTGAGTTTTTGCACCTGCGATTGTATTTCCGCAGGTGCAGGCCCAGGGGCGCAGGTGCGGAATTGCTGGGCAGTTATATCAGATCCGAGGGTTTATGTTATTTTTACCATTTTCGAATTTGAGAGCTCGGGAGAGGTGATTTTTGGAGGCTTTTGCACCTGGGTAACTTGGATAAGTGATTTCCATCCATTATAGATCAATTTCCATGATTCCAATCTTAAATCCAACCTTAAATTTGGATAATTTTGGGTAGAAAATGGGGAAAATGGGATGAACTTCATAGACCAAATTATTGAGTTTTGATTGGGTTTTTGACCTCTGATTTGAGAGATTTTCATATGTTTAGACTCGTGAGTGAATGGGTGTCCAGAAAATATAATTTTTACCCAGTTCCGAGGCGTGGGCCCGGGGAACTTTTTGGGCGAATTTCCTAATTTTGCGTATTAGCTTCAGACTTATTAATTATTTTGTTTCCTTGTGATGATATTTACTCTATGCAATCGAATTGTCTAGATTTGGGCCACCCGAGTTGGGTACTCATGGCAAGAGCATGGTATTGAGTTGATTAGCGCAGTCAAGGTAAGTATCTTGCCTAACCTTGTGTGGGGTAACTACCCCTTAAGATTGAGCCTTCTACGTTGATTGTCGTCCGCGTACGCGAGGTGACGAGTGTGTACTCGAACTTATTTGCAAATAAATTGCCCTTTAGGGATTTTTGGGGTCCTTATGTTCCCCGTATATGAATTGAACTTGTCATATCTGAATTCCTGATTTCTAATCTCATCTCCTCTTGTTCAAGTTAGAAGTACTTGCCTAGCATTCCTTGTTTCTTATATGATCTTAATTGACTTAAATGAAGACTTTGTTTTTCCTACCGTTATGCTATGTATTTCTTAATATGCTGCCTATTTACTGAGCATTGTTCAAACTGAGTTTTTTCGGTGAAGCTAATTGTCTATGTGAGATTGGTTATAGCTGATTCCCTTGTCGGGATGATTTGGTTTCTTGGTTGCGAACTTGAATTTATAGAATCATTGCTATATTTGTCTTGTCTTCCCCTCGTTATGATGTTGTCTCTTTGTGCTTGGAATTTCTCTCAGTGGCTACTTCTTATGAGCGAGTTGTTACCACTTTTGTGATTTAAGTCTTTGTATTGATTTGCTCATCGCACTTTGTATTCGGCCTTGTTTGCTTCCGCGCCGGTTGTGGCAATATATGCTATTTCTATCGCATTTTGGTTGTTTTCCTTAGTGGATGTATTGCATATTTAAATTGGGACTACGAACAGAGATCTGGGAGCTTTCCCCTTGTACTGCATCACATATTTAAATTGGGACTACGGACATAGATTCAAGAGCTTTCCCCCTGTACTGCATCACATATTTAAATTGGGATTATGGACAGAGATCTGGGAGTTTTCCCCCTATACCGCATCACATATTTAGATTGGGACTACGGACAGAGATCCGGGAGCTTTTCCCCTGTACTGCATCGCATATTTAAATTGGGACTACGGACAGAGATCCGGGAGCTTTTCCCCTGTACTGCATCGCATATTTAAATTGGGACTACGGGCAGAGATCCGGGAGATTTCCCCATGTACTGCATTGCATGACAAATTCTGAGTGGCGGACTAAGTTCCGGTAGCTTTATGATTGAGGAGATTTGGATCAAAAGACATAAATATTTATATTGAAAAGTATAGCTGAAAAGCAATTATCTCCAGGAAAAGTTATGTCTAAAGGACTTCTTTTTCGAAAGTATATTTGAAAAGCATTTGTCTTGCAGAATATTTTGATGATATTTGAAAGAGCAGTACTTGGGAAAATAAATTTTGAACATCACGTATTTTGATGATATTTGAAAGAGCAGTACTTGGGAAATTATTTTTTGAACATCACGTACTTTGATGATATTTGAAAGAGCAGTACTTGGGAAAATATATTTTGAACATCACGTATTTTGATGATATTTGAAAGAGCAGTACTTGGAAAAATATATTTTGAACATCACGTATTTTGATGACATTTAAAAGAGCAGTACTTGGAAAAATATATTTTGAACATTACGTATTTTGATGATATTTGAAAGAGCATTACTTGGGAAATTATTTTTTGAACATCACATATTTTGATGATATTTGAAAGAGCAGTACTTGGGAAAATATATTTTGAACATCACGTATTTTGATGATATTTGAAAGAGCAGTACTTGGGAAAATATATGGTGAACATCACGTATTTTGATGCTATTTGAAAGAGCAGTTTTTAGGAAAGTATATTTGAACACCACGTATTTGAAGAGACTATGTTTAAATATTTCTCTTTATAAAAATATATAAATATACATTCAGAGAAAGTATGGTTCGAAGAAGAAATCTCTCTATTCTGAAATGATTATATCTTTAAAGTTTTCAAAATGAACTCACGATTTAAAAGTTTCCACTCGAAGGTTGACCAGTTTTATTGAGTTATTGGCTAAGGCCTGACGTGAACAAATTGATGCAGTGCCGAGTTGCTTGTCTTTTTGTTGGGTTGTAATTCCCGCCATTTGGATTGCATCTTTTCCATTCTCTTTGCGTATTTCTATTATGCTGTCTGTTAATCGTGATTATTGAATTTTCTTCCGTATTATTTGATCGTATCGTTAATTACATTGAGAAATCTTTAGATAGATATTTTGGTTCGGTTATTTATACATCTATGCCTTTTTACTTATTAGACCGGTGGTGTCTTGACTAGTCCTCGTCACTACTTCACCGAGGTTAGTCTTGATACTTACCGGGCACCGCTGTGGTGTGCTCATACTACACTTCTGCACATTTTTGTGTGCAACTTCAGGTTTTTGTTGTTGGTAGCTGCGCAGATCGTTGCTGAGGAGACTCAAGGTAACCTGTTCCTGCATTCGCAGGCTTCGGAGTCACCTTCCTATTTTATTTCTATTCAACTGTACTTACTTATTCCTAGACAGGTGTATTTAGATTTGATAGAAAGATTTCGTAGAGCTTATGACTTGTATTTACCGGGTTTTGGGAAATTGTAAACTCTGTCAAGAATTCTATTTTTTGAATTTTTTTTAATTTTTTTATTATTGTTGTTGTTCAGTGTAAATGTTACATCACGATACCCAACAAAGGGAAATTTGGGTCGTGACGAAGGGAAATGACCACTGTCCAAGAATGCACAGTGCGATCGCGAGCTGAAGTGTGCGATCACATAGGGAAAATGAAATGGCCTTGACCACACTGTGCGATTGCAAAACAGAGTGTGCAAACGCAGTGAAGAGAAAAATGGGCGGGTGAAAGGCAACACTATGCGATCGCGGCTACTACTATGTGATCGCATAGAAGGAAACCAGAAACAGCATCAGCAGTGCAAAAATAGGAAAAATGGACCCCAGAACCTATCTGAAATACACCCGAGGCCCCCGGGACCTCGTCTAAATGCACAAACAAGTCTTATAACCTAATACGGACTCGCTCGAGGTTCCAAATCACATAAAATAACACTAAATTGACGAATCAAACCAAAAATCAATGAAATTCCTCAAAACTTCTTTAAACATCAAATTTTGCATTTAAGGTCCAAATCACGCCAAACGAAGTCCATTTCATACCAAATTTCATATATAACACATATAAATCATATCAAACCTGTACCGGGCTCCGGAACCAAGATACGGGCCCGATACCACAGGTTTCACATAACATTTCATTTTCTAAAACCTTTATATTTTTAAGAAAACAATTTTCTTTAAAAAATTCATTTCTCTGAGTTGGGACCTCAGAATTCAATTCCGGGCATATGCCCAAGTCCCATATTTTCCTACGGACCCTCCGGGACCGTCAAATCATGGGTCTGGGCCCGTTTACCAAAAACATTGACCGAAGTCAACTTTATTAAATTTTCTAATACAAAATTATCATTTTTATCAGATTTTCACATAACGGCTTCCCGGCTACATGCCCGGGCTGTGCATGCAAATCGAGGTGAGATAGAAGGAGGTTTTCACGACCTCGGAACACAAAATTAGCTAGAATATATGGGATGACCTTTTGGGTCATCACATATTATCAGGCGGACTACCTCATGTCCTATTATCAGGGGGACTACCTCATGTCCTATTATTAGGTGGACAACCTCGTGTCCTATTAATTAGGTGGACGACCTCATGTCATATTAGTCAGGTGGACTACCTCGTGTCCTATTAATCAGGCGGACGACCTTATGTTATATTAACCAGGTGGAATACCTCATTGTCCTGTTATTAGGTGGACGAACCTGGATGCATGGCGCTTGATTTGTAATTTTAAATATTGGTGCCGTGCAGAAGCTTGGTGCGATGCTTGATTTGTAGTTGTATAATATGTTGCAGAAGCTTGGTGCGATGTTTGATTAATAGTTGTATAATGTGGTGAAGAGCTTGGTGTGATGCTTGATTTGTAGTTGCATAATGCGGTGCAGAGAGCTTGCTATGGTTACTTCAAAGTAACGTATATTGATGGTGCAATGCGGAGAGCTTGGTGCAATAAATTTGCAATAGCAAATGGTGCGGTGCAGAGTACTTGATGCAGTGCCTTTGTAGTAGTGAATGTTCCTGGTGCAATGCTAACAGTTGTTGGATCTTCATACTGAAGTTTTTCTATTAATAAATTCCTGCATTCAAAGAAAAATTATAAGTTGCAAAGTTTGATTTGTGCTGGCTTGGCTTCATCCTTTGCTTTGCATGAATCTTGTGACTTCTGCCTTGGTGCTGAGCTTTGCGATAGCATGTAATATTGTTCAAGAATAGCTAAAATATTCCCCTGCATTACTCAAAGAAACTCGTTAGTATAAAAGAAAGTGGTTGCCTTGCATTGAACGTCAAAGTTTTGCTTTGAATCTGCAACTTGTTGCTATGGCATCCTGGAACTGTTGTGCTTGTAACAAATATGTAGCTTGAGATTTCATTTTCTGCTTTGCCAAATAATGAAGGGTTCTTCTGTAAAATCAAGGGTGGGCGGGTGGAGAATGGTTGCGTTATGACATCATTCTTAGTCCTCCTGATCTGCTATGCGTTTTCTCTTCAAGCACTATGGTGCCAATTTTGATGGATCGCCTTTGACAATGATTGTGCCTGCGGTGCATTTACTGCTTGGTAACTCATATTGTACCGTTATCTTGCCTTTTTCAATCATGCTTTGTATCTTGAACTTGAGGGCTGAACATTCTTCCGTATCATGTCCTTGAATGTTTGAATGAAATGCACAATTCTTAGATGGATCAAAGTTTTGAGGTGGTTGCTCAGAGATAAATCCTTTCCTTGGTCGTAGAATACTTTTGGCTTTCAATCTATCAAGTATGTCAACCAATGGCTCTTCCGAAGGAGTGAAAAAGTAGGGCTTCATCTTTTTTCTTTTGTCGAGGGTTGCATTGTGCTCGGGGAAATTGCTTCTGAAAGTTCTGCTGAAAATTTTGCTGGTGATTAGGATTGAGGTGCATGCTCCTAAAGTTGGAATTGGCATAATTTTGCGAAATATGATTATTGTCATAGGATTGTGGCTGGTGCATAGTCGTGGTAACTGGATTCTTTTCTTTCTTTTTGCATCGCAGGTTTTCAGGTATCTCTTGGTGGAATGTTTGGTTAATAGCTTGAGTTGTCGAACCATCCACAACTCTCCCTTCCTGAATGCTACATTTTAACTCTTTCCCAATTCAAATCAAATCGGAAAAATTGCGTACACAAGTTGCGAGCAGCTTATCAAAATATGTGCCTTCTTGAATTTGAATGAAGGTTGAGATCAATTCCCTCGAAAGTTTTACGAAGATTAACCAACTCATTTCTTCGTACCACATTTGCCTTGGTACCATCAGTCTGTGTTTGTAACGGTCCCTTACTAATGTTGAATTCTTCAAATCAGTCTATCATCATAGCCTCGTCTTTTATGCAGATTCACAGCCAAAACAGTGTTCAGTGCTAGGCAACCTTTAAAGAAAAATTAAAACTATACAAACAAAAATAAAGTGTTGGCATAATGAAATAAATGCATAAAAATAATAGAGTATATGATTAGATAGATTAATCCATGGTATGGTTAAGTAGGAGCCTTAAACTAGAAACGATGGCCTATGTTGCAAAATGGATGGACGAGAATGAATTGTTATCTAGAGGGCTCTAACGCTCGAGACTTGTTGGCGTGGAAGCGAATTGATTTGAAATTTTGTGAAAGGTTGACTCATGAACATCAAAGCTTTATCTCCAATACTAGTTCTTTTCCTTGCATGACTCTAGAATTATTCAAAAATTGCCCCAATTTTTAGGATTTTTTTTATTACTCCATGGCATGATGTCCTATGCGAGCATACTCAATTTCTTTAAAGCTGATCAATTTGCATAAAAAGCAATTCTGCCCCAGTTTCCTTCTTTGAGGAAATTAAAAAACAATCTACTATAAAAGACCGAGCCTTATATAGACTATACTTCAAAGAGGCTAAAGATGAATAATTTTGATGTTGAAAATAATTTTTGGCTGTTTGAATATCGACAAGCTCACAATTAAGATACTTTATTAGGATATAAGAGTCAATTGGAGATGAAATAACTCTATTATTATTTTTTAGAGTTGGCAAATCATAAAGTTGTCGAGGCCCAGAATACAATATCAATCGTTTTGAGAGTTATGGGATGGTCCCTCAACACGCATACCAAAACTTAGAATTAGCGGGGTGCGTGAAGATTAGTCTCGACGACCCGAAATAACAATACGAATATTTGAATTGAATAGATGGCAGTTTAGAATAATTTGGCGATGCAAATTGGCCAAATAGTGGCCTTCTATTGCTTGGTAGATTGCACAAATTTGGACATCTACCAATTTATAAATGAGAATTGGTACGAAGGTTGAAATTCTAAAGTATAGGTAGAATGCTAAATAAATTTTAAGAAAAATAGAGCAATGAGACAAGATAGAAGTTTATGCTTGTGTGAAAGGACATGGACAAATTGAAAAATTATGTGAGGCACGATTGGAAATATTTTAAAAATATGTAACCATATTTAAAGAAAGGGATGCGAATAAATTAGCTCAGATAATTAAGTGGACAAATTATTTTACCTAACCATAAGCGATTACACTATTTTTTTAAAATGAAATCTTACTATACACCTTTTTGGTTAAAGAAAATTCTTAACGCTAGCTAAAGGCACAAATCTGTGATTTCATGATGGACCGAGCTTTGTTAAAAAGTTTGCGGACAAAACATCCTACCTTATAAATAATAGAAGATCATACTCAACAAAAGATATCTTAATTAGATTCTAAGAATTGGAGTGGACCTACGAGAAATTAGGGACTAAGTAAATATCTAAACGGTGCTCTAGAATCATTAAAGGGCATTAAGTGCGGAACAATTGGTGGTTATTATTATTATTATTATTATTATTATTATTATTATTATTATTATTATTATTATTATTAAGTCAAGAGGATGATTTAAAAATAAGTAAACAAAAAATATATGAACAAAGAAAGTATATATTTAAATAAAGAAGTAAGCAAGCTCGATAGTCAATACTTTCATCTTTTGAAAAATAACAAAATGTTAGTACAAATAATAAAGTCAAGTAAGCAACCTAGCAAATAAACAACGTAGCAAGTGAGCAAGCAAAGCATGTGACACATTCCAAAGCTTAACAAATAATAGTGCGTCCTAATATAAGGGGCCTTTTTGTGCCAGAGGTAGGCCTAGCGTGTATTAAAGGAGAAATATGCCATTATGTGTCAGTCCATAACTTTAAATTAATTAAGCAATTTTTTTTTTAAAAAAACTAATAATAATAATAATAATATTTATAATAATAATAATAATAATAATAATAATAAAAGTAAATTAATTGCTTAAACCTTTTTTTTCCTTGTAATAAAAATTCAAAAGAAAGTATAATAAAACATATTTTCGTCATGTTTAAACTTCGCAATGTTACGCTTGATTATGTCATTTGAAAATTTTCATACATATCATCGAAAAATTAGTCATGCTCCATTACCTAAGATTTAATTAATTTAGAGTGAATGGTCTACATAACTAACATGCTTATCCTTAAAATAATGCACATATACATGATAAGGTATCACTTGGGGTTGAAAAACCCACTTGGACATTTATATAAGGTTAACTAATGAATTTAATACACCTAGGGTATTAATCACCTATGGTTAAAATGATGCATGCTCTTAAAAGGGTTTTGGTTTAGCTCTATCTTAGGTTGACTAAGAGTGGGCTTTTTAGACTGGTCTTCTCCCAAGAGGACGACTTGAGAGTGGAGAGTCGTGACTGTCGACTGTACTGCTGATCGACTTACTTACGAACTTTCCCCTAAAAGGTATTTTTGAAAAGTGCACGGCCGCAAACCATGTAACCGTTAAGTGTATGCTTTGTGTGAATTTTCTGGGGTGGAAGAAGTGTAACGGAATGATAGTTTATATAAAGCAATAATAATAAATAAACAATTCATACGAGACAATTTATCACATAAAGGCAATTCAAATAAGCATCATAAAAACAATCACACCTCAATTTTATTATTAACCTAAGTTTGTTATGGTTTAGAACCTAGTATCCCCAGTAGAGTCGCCATGCTGTTATACTCCATTTTAATACGGGTCAAATTAGAGTATAACATATTGGTAATTCCGAAGGTTTAATTAATTAAAGAGAGTCGACACCTAATTATTTTAATGGTGAATTAGGACACCAATTTTAGCTAAATAATACTTAAAGTTAACTCTGTTTTATGGTCTGCCTAACCTTAAGATTATGGGTAAGGGTTCTAATTAATCTTATAGGGAAGATTGTAAAAGCACCCTATATGATCCGTTAATTACAGTTAACCGGCCAAATTTAGGTTAATTAGGACTTAGTGAAAATGTAAATTGAAAAGAATACATTAGTTTCTAAAGAAAAAGAAAAGGTTAAAATGACCAACTGTTTATAAGTATGGTAACGTTAAGTTTGGACTCAAACAATAGTGCACTTGAACTCTTAATTAAGATTTGAAAAAAAAATGATTTCTTACAAAAGTGGACTAGCGTCCAAAGCAAAGGTCAAAGTTAGACTAGAAGAAAAGTGATAAAGTTTTATAGATTTACAAAATCATCTTTGATGTTAATAACCGGAACTTCCGACTCACTTCAAACAAAGGGAAACAGTAGGTCAAATTTCAAAGTGTGTCCAGAAAAGCTTGTTACTGCTTCAAAGTTAATACTTTTCTATTATTCTCACCTTGTAAAATGGCAACTAGATGGGTTAAAAGGGAAGAGTAGGTAAAAGAGTTGTTAGGCCACTGATTGTAAAGTCTTTATCTAGGTGTTATATTCTATGTAAAAACGAGTGCCTATATAATTATCAAGAAGTGAAGTAATCACATGACTAAATACAACATCGCATATCAACCAAGGCCCCAATGTGAAAGCATGTGTTTAAAATAGTCAACAAAGTTAAATGAACAATTATGAATCAAAGGGATAATTTTACTAGCTTCTCCGCTAGCATCCCATAACGGATAATTTAGTTGTTTGTCTCTGTATCAGGTAGTGTGAGAATATAGAAGGGCGTTGACTCCGTACGGGTATTTCTCTACGAGACTCTATTGGGAGAGTCTCAAATTAGGACTCCGCTTGCTCCAAAGTGTATACGCAAAACAAAGAAAGAGAGAGAATTAGAAGCAAAGATCCAAAATAAACTAAGAAGTAAAAATCAGAGCACGTAAATCGAACCATGAACATGAGATAGTCAAATAATTCTATGATCAACATATTTATTTATGCACAAAGTGTAGCGTTATCAACCAAATTGGTAAGAAATTTTGACGAACGTAAGAAGAAACAGAAAATACTTAGCTTCGTGTGAAGAGAAATAGATGAAAAAGAGTAGATCAAAAGCTTGGCAGATAAATGAGGAGAGTGGATTATACACATGCATGGCTTCATATAGAAAAAAAAAACTAGGAGATATAACATTACATATGGATTGACGAATACTGCAAAGACTATTCAATTAAGAACTGATAGGTTTACAAATGAGGAAGGTCCATGATAGCTCTTAAAAAAGATAGACAACGTCGGAGAATATCCAGATAACTAGTATGTAGGAATCGAGAAACTGATTCTGCTTGTTGCTGCATCAATCCCTTTTCTAAGGTTTTGTATGAGAATTTCTAAAAAAAATTGGTTAATTCAGCTCTTATTTTTCTTCAGCTGCACCACAACCTCTCTCATGTTTATCCTTTCCTTTGGTAACTCTTTCAAACATAAGAATGCAACATTTATGATCGAAACCAACAACAGATCTTGAGAGTTCTTAAGTGCAACTTATCTTCTAATCAAATTGAATTTTATTCTCTCATTTAAACTCTTACACTAAGCGATAATAAGCTGATTAGAAAATCATGAGGAAATGCTTTCTAGGTGAGAGTAAGACAATGCAACTGTAAAAATGTATTTACAACCGACTAATACATGATACCCAACTCTAACTTAGTATCTTGGCGAGAATACACATATTCAACGAAGAAAGTCTTGAAGAATAGTTTCTACTAAAGCCAATAGAACAAATATTCATTTTTGTTCAGATTTTATATGATCAGAATATATGATCACAAAAAGCGAGCCCTAAATCATGGCCTTTGCATATGAAAATGATAACAAAATAGACCTTAATGGATCAACTCCCGTGCAGAGTCTACTAGGACTTTTATAGCCCAAAGTGTAATGGCTATTCAAGCAATTTGTGTATCCAGTCCGCTACTCTCATTACTATCTTTAAATTGTTACCTAAAGCGAACTAGTTAATTCTAATTCGTACCTTAATAGGTCTACCCATCCCATTGCTATAGTCTGGGAGGCGTTGGACACTATCTAAAGGGAAGTTCTAGACCCCAAATAAAAGCTAAGGTTACTACTTTTAATTTAGCTAAGTGTCACATAAGGAAAATAGATGAAGACTTGACCATGTAACAATGTGAGGCAAAAAATGGCTACTAGATTAATTAAGTGGGAAGACAGTACCTTAGACTTATAAAACAAATTGGACACTCGTTAATATTATCTTCCATGTCAAACGAAACTCCAAAGAAGAAAACAGTGAGACATGATAAGTCAAAAATATGGAGTTGAAGCAACTTTAATTAAATAGACCAAAATAAAACTTCTGGACAATGACATATCCTAAAGAGAATCTGACATATTCATTTTGAAAACATGTAAAGGAAGGAGTTAACTATTAATGAAAGGATTATTTCTTAAAGATAACCAACATGAATAGGAGACCCTTAACAATTTAAAAATAAAAGAGAGGGAGAAGTTATTCCCTATTTTTCACGATGAAATCCTAGCACAAACGATTTTGAAAGACTAACTTGTTTTTTTTTTTTTCAAAATGAATATTGACACGGAAGCCGGAAGGATTTGAAAGACCAACTGATTTTCAAAATCAATAGGGATACGAATACTCCAAAGACTCGAAGAAATTCTTTCTTTTTTTTTTTGAATGCCCAATATATAAAAATAAGAAAGTTCGAAGTTGCGGACTTGCTTATGGGCAGTGAACTGAGGCGCGATAGCAGGTCTTCGGGTCAGTGAATCGGCTTCAACTTCGGCGAGCAAACACCAAAGATTTCTATTTTTTTTTTTTGTGCCTCAAGGCTGAACAGAAAGGGAAAATAATTTAAAGAAAAACTTGAGTTTTCAAGTAAAGAGTTTGAGAGTAGTAGTATTTGAGGGAAACGAGACGGCTGTGAGGGCGGTGAGCGGCATCTTGCCAAACTCCGTTTCCCTAATGCCAGTATTTATAGGCAAAATTAGGGTTGATTTTGGGCGGGATTTGGAACAAGAAAAAGAGGGAGGGAAATGAAAATTGAATCAAATTGCCCGTTCAAATTTGAATGTTGGAAGCCATGGCAGAGACGGCAGCATGAAGAAAGAATTTTAAGCCAAAAATGGTGAAGCATTTTCTAGGTTGGGTTAGAGAAGATTTTGGCATTTTCTAAAAAAAAAGGAACGTTGGGGAAACAACTGATGAACAGGTTCCCTTGTGATGTGTGAAGCAAATGATGCCATTGGATCAAGATCAAAGGGTGAGGATTAAAGGATCTGAAGGGTTCTATGGGTTTGGGTTGCTGATAATTTGGTTTTTGGGGATGAAATTAGAAAGCACTGGGCTAGAAATTGGACTATTGGCTTAGGCTTAATACTGGGTTAATTTGGCCGAAATTTTGGGCCTTGAGTGCAGACCATTTTCCTTCTTCCTTGTATATTTCTTTGGGCTTCTATTTATATTTAAAATAATTGTTAGTTACATTATATAATACTACATAATATTAAACATTACTATTACTCAAAGTATTTATTTGTGCCTTAAAATAATTTCTGATAGCAAAAATTTGATAAATAACCTACATTAATTGGGAATAAGAGTAAATATTTTAAATTATTGAAATAAATACTACAACAACAACAACAACAACAACAACAATAATAATAATAACTAGGTCTATTTTGGGATAACAATTTTAAAATAATTATTCTTAAACTATTAGCAATATTAGAAGCTAAAAAAATAGTTTGGAAGAAAGGAGGGACAAAATTGGATGTCAACACCATCTATTTTTGGACACTTCATCATTTGGTGAAGGGTAGACGGTACCGCCCTCATGTTATGGATCCACAGCCTTCCGAGCAGTGCATTATACCTCATGTCACCTTCGATGACATGAAATTTTCGGTCTTGGCTGGTCCCGGCTACGTTTACTGGTATGATTATCTCTCCCCTTGTTGTTTCACTAGCCATGTTGAAGTCGTTTAGGACTCGAGATGCAGGTATGATTTGGTCTAGCAGTCCGAGCTTCTCTACGACCCTCGACCTGATTATGTTTGCCGAGCTACCTGGATCCACAAGAACACGTTTAACTTGAATTTTATTTAGCAAAGTAGAAATTACCAGGGCGTCGTTGTGTGGCTGAGGGAGGCCTTCTGTATCTTCATCGTTGAATGTAAGGGTGCCTTCGGGCATGTAGTCTCGGGTCCGTTTCTCCCTTGTGATCGACACTTTGGTGCGTTTGAAGACATGTCCTTATGGGATGTCGACCCCACCAATGATCATGTGGATAACATGCTGAGGATCTTCTTGTTCACTCTTTCTGTTGGCGTCTATTTCCCTGAATTGATTTTTGGCTCTGTCACTGAGGAATTCTTGAAGGTGGCCTTCATTAAATAATCGAGCTACTTCCTCTCTCAATTGTCTGCATTCTTCGGTCCGGTGGCCATGTGTGTCGTGGTATTTGCACATCAAGTTAGGATTTCTCTGAGAAGGGTCAGTTTGTAAAGGTCTGCGCCATCTGGTGTCTTTAATCCTTCCAATGGCCGAAACGATACCCAAGGCATTGACGCTGAAGTTGTACTCCGATAATCGAGGTGCTTTTGCGGGATCGGTGTACTTGTCAAATTTATTCTTACTTGTAACGACCCGACCAGTCGTTTTGAGATCTAGCGCATTGTGCAGCGGTTTGAGGCCGTGAGAAGCTTCGTTTCAGGTATTATGACCCGTGGGCGTGGTCGGAATTGAATTTCGGGAAGTTTAGAGTCGATTTGGAAGGAAAATCCTCATTTCAGAAGCCTTAAGTTGGAAGAATCAACTAAGATTGAAATTTTGAGTAAACGACCTCCTAATCAGGATCTGAAGGTTCATGCAGGTTTGTATGATGATTTTGGACTTGAGCGTATGTCTGGATCGGGTTTTGGATAACCCAGGAGCGTTTCGATGCATATTGTGGAAGTCAGCATTTTTGAAGAATTTCATAAATTTGGGCTTGAAGTGCATTTCAGAGTTTTTGATGTCTATTTGGGATTCCGAGTCTGGGAATAGGTTAGTGTGGTGATTCTGGAGTTGGGAGCGCGATCGGAACTGAATTTGGATGTCCGTAGGTCATATTGAAGTCATTTGGCTAAAGATAGAAATTTGAAGGTTTTTGAGAAATCCGACCGGAAGTGGAAGTTTTGATATCAAGGTCGGAATGCGATTCCAGAAGTTGGAGCAGGTTCGTAATCTTGAATATGACTTGTGCGCAAATTTTGAGGTCAATCGGACGTGATTTGATAGGTTCCGGCATCGGATGTAGAAGTTGGAAATTTCTAAGTTCATAAAGTTGGGATTCGGGTGCGATTCGTGGTTTCGATGTTGTTTGATGTGATTTGAGGTCTCGAGCAAGTCCGCATTATGTTTTGGAACAGGTTGGTATGATTGGACGTGGTCCCGGGGGCCTCGGGTGGATTCCGGGTGGTTAACGGATCAAGTTTGGGAGGTTGAAGAAGGTTGAGGTTGTTGTCATCTGGTGTGACCGCACCTGCGAGGATTTGGCCACAGGTGCGACTTTGGCGCCGCAGGTGCGAGAGTGGGCTGGCTTGGCTGGGATCGCAGGTGCGATGGAATTTCTGCACTTGCGAAGGCGCAGATGCGGGCAGTGGGTCGCAGGTGCGGATCTGGCTGGAGGAGAAGAAAGCCGCAGGTGCAGACTCTTGAGCGCACCTGCGGAAGCGCAGGTGCGAGGATCTGATCGCAGGTGCGAAAATCGGCCTGGGCAGAATGTTTTCAAACAAGGATTCTTGGTTCATTTTCTTCATTTGTTCTTTGGCTTAGGCGATCTTGGGAGGCTTCAAAGAGAGGATTCCTTCATGCAATGTCAAGGTAAGTAACTCCTTCATGACTCTAAGTTAAATACAAGATTATATGCATGGATTAGACATGGAAATTGGTAGGAATTTGGGAAATATTGAAGAAACCTAGAAAATGGAAATTGGATTTTTAGCCACGAATTGAGCATGAATATTTGAGTAAATTGTATATTTGAGTTAGTAAGACTATGGGTAGAATATATCTTCGAGAAATTATGGATTCCGGGCACGTGGCCCGAGGGCATCTTGGTCATTTCACTAAGCGGGATTGGGAAATTATATAATTTGGAAATTTTACAAATATTAGAGTATATCGTCATTGGGTTGTCGTTGTTTGGATAGTTTTGGGGCGTTGTGCGTCCGTTTGGAGTCATCGGAAGGGCTTGGAGGCCGGTTATGGAATCTCGGAGCGAGGTAAGTCTCCTTTCTAACTTTGTGAGGGGGAATTGTTCCCATAGGTGAATTAATTAAGTACGTGATATTATCTTCGGGGGCTATGTACGCACGAGGTGACGGGAGTCCGTGCGTAGCTACTATCATGCCTTGTCCGGGTAGTCTAGGACCCACTAGCATGCCTTACGTGTTGTACCTGCAATCCTGCCTGTAATACTAAACTGCTAATATAATCGAAATCATAATTGAATATTTGAAGAAGACTAGAGTCCATTTTCTTAATTATCTAGAAAGAGAATTTATTCCTCCGTGGATAATTGTGTAGCTGATAGGGTTGTATTACGGAAATATCATTAAACTTGGCAAATGAGTTTCAAAACAAAGATTTAAGAGCTATATTTCATGTCCCTTTAAAAAGAATTTTTTCCACTTTCCTGAGAAAACGGCTTCCTTGATAAAATGGGGACTTATTGTGTGGACATGTGTAAATTCGGGTGCCTGAGTCACATGTATGATTCGCGAGCAGGATTACCCTGTATTTGTGTATATTCATATGAGCACCTGAGTCGCAGGTATGATTCGCGAGCAGGCTAGCCTTATTATTTTATGTATAACCACGCCACATGATCGATTCGCGAGCGGGGCAGATAGATGCATATATGGTTCGGGTCGTTCAAGCCTCGGCAGTGCACAGTTTATGCTTATGTTGGTTCGAGCCGTTGACCCTCGGCATTGCTTGCGCATGATATTTACTGCGTATTTTCTGTGATTTATACATGTTTATCGGCCTAAAGAAGTTTTGATGGCCAGTTATGAGGAGGGAGAATCTATGTGTAAAATGTGAAATAAGTCTGATGTTTCTTATCCCGGATTATGATTTAAATTGTCAACTGAGATGACGAAGACTTAAAGTGTTAAATGTGGAAGGAGTTGATATTATTTATTCTTGAATTTTAATAAATTGCATATGACATTCATGCTTAGTGTCTCACTTGAATATACTAAATTGACCTCTAGCAAGTGTCTAATTCGACCTCTCGTTACTACCTCTCTAAGGTTAGGCGGGTGACTTACTGAGTACACGTTATTTTTGTACTCATGCTACACTTGTTGTGAATTTTATTGTACAGGTACTTTCATAGCGATGTGGAGGATTGGAGATTTAGGCGAGCTGCATCATCTGGAGGAGGTCCGCAGTTGACAGAGTCTCCATCATGCTTTATTACATTATTTTAAATTTCTTTGTCTACTTGTATTTCGGACAAGCTTTGTAGAAATTGTAAAATTCTTAGAAATTGCTCATGTACTTGTGATACCGGGTCCTGGGATGTGTTGGGATGTATTTGTTGAAGTGTAGTATTCGAACTATTATTTTAATTAACAGATTTTATTTGGTTAATATGTAATAAAGTGAAGGGAAATATTTTTCATAAATGTTAAAATCAGGAAATCGTTTCAATTAATTAATGATTGTCTTGCCTGAAAAAGATGTCCGGCGCTATCACGACCTTATGGATTTTGGGTCGTGACAACATGGTATCAGATCTCTAGGTTCCCTTAGGTCTCACGAGTCATGAGCAAGTCTAGTAGAGTCTTGCGAATCGGTACGGAGACGTCTGTACTTATCTTCGAGAGGCTACAGGGCTGTTAGGAGTACTTCCCTTCTTGATTCCTCATCGTGCGAGTTGATTCCTTTGAGGCTTATGCCTATGTTCATTCCTACTCAATATTACGCGTCACGAAGCGCTTTCTATGAATCAGGAGATTTGAGGAATTGAAATGGTGCTACGGATGTAATTCGAGATGTTTCATGTGTAATTGGTTGGGGCTGTTATGGCCTTGCAAAAGAATAATATGGTCTTCCAGCTCAGTAGTTGTGTTTCTGAGAGCGTTAAGGCTATGCTCAGGTAGCAATGATGCTTGCGATTGGTTATTGCGCGATGTCTATATGATGATAGAATGCTTACCCGTATGTTGGGGGTGATGAATGGTTTGAAGGGAGGTCTTCTCAGAGTGTGATTTTGAGATTTCGGTATTTTAGTTCCGGCGGAGGAAAGGCATTTGGATTATGAATGGTCCGGTTGGGGTTGATAAGTAGTAAGAATTGGTGTCTTTCAAGTGAGGTGGGATATGCACATGCGACATGTAGTCGTCGTCACTAATCGAATGGAATGTGTTAAGTTTGTCGGTGCTATGGTTTCTTCGGTTGGTGGGGTCAGAGTATTGAGAAGAAGTATTGAAGAATGCGGTTGGCAAGATCGTGGGGTGCGGTGGTTCAGTACCGGATAAGTGTTGATAATGAAGAAGCTAGAGGTAGATGATCTTCGGAGAGCTTGAAGTCATGGTGAACTGCTGGTTTGAGAGCTACAGAGAATGATCCTGAAGTGAGGCTAGGCAGTGGTTCCATCTCTAGGAGGCCAGGTGTAAGAAGCGGAAGTCGAGCAGTCGCAAAGTGGGGGGAGCGGCAGCATAGCTTGGAATTTGAGGATATTGTCGTGCATTTAATGGATGTCCATGAGGAGAGGATGAACTAGTAAAAGTTGGTCAACGAAGAAGGGCGTAGGATGGGGTATTGAAGTCGCAAAGAGCGTGCATTTCAGCATCGTTGGAAGGTGTCCGCGGGGGATTTCCACAGGTGGGTTATCTCCTGTGAATAGGTTAGCGGTGGCATGGTTGGCAG
>ML382278.1:13369-35023 GCA_005239525.1 Nicotiana knightiana | reverse complement strand
GTGGTATATTAAGTTCTGTGGACAACTTGCCTGCATGGCAAGAGCCTTATGCATACCACTGTTGTTGTGTGAGTCACTTTAAGGCCAATTTCCAGAAGGTATATCCTAGGATCTACATGATTTGATGTGGATGGCAGCAACAGACCACCAACAGCACAAATTCCGGAGGCATATGGAATCTATTAGGCAAGAAGACGAGGCAGCCTATTGTTGGCTAATGCGACATAACCCTGAAAAGTGAACTTTGCATGCGGATGGTGGCAGACGATGGGGAGTTCTTACTACAAACGTGTCAGAGTCCTTCAACGGATTATTGAAGTCGGCAAGAGGATTTCCTGTCACAGCCATGATGCGAATGTCGTTCAAGCAGACGACGGAGAGGTTTGTTGAACGGCCTGCAGCTGCAACTGAATTGATGGAAAGGGGTGTTGAATTTATGCCAGTGCCAATGCAGAGATTTGAGAAATACAGACGGCGAGCACATTGGCATTCATTTTTACAGTATGATAACGAAAGAAATGTTTTTGAAGTTCGCACCGCTATCCATCAAAATCGGGGGAATAATATACATACTGTAAATGAATCATCAAGGTTATGCTCTTGTGGGAAATGGTCCATATACCACATGGGTTCCGGGCTCGATATTTTGAGGCCCAGTCGCACCAAATTAACATTAGTAATTATGTGTCAAATTCAATATTTTATATATATATATATATATATATATACACACACACATATCAGATATTTGAGAAATATAGACGGCGAGCACATTGGCATTCATTTTTGCAGTATGATAACGAAAGAAATATTTTTGAAGTGCGCACCGCTATCCATCAAAATCGGGGGTATAATATACATACTGTAAATGAATCATCAAGGTTATGCTCTTGTGGGAAATGGTCCATATACCACATGGGTTCCGGGCTCGATATTTAGAGGCCCAGTCGCACCAAATTAACATTAGTAATTATGTGTCAAATTCAATATTTTTATAATTTTATGTGATTGTTTTATAATTTTAATTCATATTTTATAAATAATTTATTGTACAAATTTTTTTTATATATATATATATATTTATATATTTGTGTTCCGGGCTCGATATTTTGAGGCCCAGCCGCACCAAATTAACATTAGTAATTATGTGTCAAATTCAATATTCTTATAATTTTATGTGATTATTTTATAATTTTAATTCATGTTTTATAAATAATTTATTGTACAAATTTTTTATATATATATTTATATATTTGTGTTCCGGGCTCGATATTTTGAGGCCCAGCCACACCAAATTAACATTAGTAATTGTGTGTCAAATTCAATATTTTTATAATTTTATGTGATTTTTTTATAATTTTAATTAATGTTTATAATTAATTTATTGTACAATATATATATATATTTGGGTTCCGGAATCGATATTTTGAGGCCCAGTGGCACCAAATTAACATTAATAATTATGTGTCAAATTTAATATTTTTATTAACTTATTGTACAATTATTAACTTGATTGTACAAAGTTTGCATTTTCGACTACCAGTATAAGATACTTAAACTAAAGTATTTATACGCTACAATACTACACATTACCACGCTACAAGGGTCTATATTTTACTACACTAAAAAGGTCTAAATTTTACTACGCTAAAAAATAATCTAAAATAAACATGAACAACAAATAAATTTAATTACTAATAAAACACAAAATGACATGAAATACATATATATAAAAATAATTATTAAGTCCGGATAAATTTAACATACTAGTTTCGCAAAAAAAATAACAGAAAACGAATCGGATAAATTTAACATACTAGTTTCGCAAAAAAGTAACAAATAACGAAATAGAACACATACAAATAAAAAAATATGCATTATTATTAAAGTTTCAACATATAATAAAACGAAATACCTCAAATAAATTGAAATTTTGACTCCGAAAATGTGTATCAACAACAATATGATGCTCTACTCGAAAGTGGGACCGAAACTCTTCAATTTTTATGTGACGGGGGGGCCCATATTTTTATTTTTTATTTTTTTTAAAAAATGGGCAAAAATCGGGGGGACCAAATGAAGAAGAGGGATATGAAAAAATGGGGGAAGAAGAGGATGGGTCGTTCTTGAAGATGACGGCGACTTTACCAAGAAAATAGGTATAACGCTACATACTATGGCGTTATATCTGTGTCTGACAGATTCAGAAGGTATAACGCCATAGTATATGGCGCTATATACTAACGGCACAGTTACCGTTAGTGTATAGCATCATATACTATGTCGTTATATAGAGATCCGTTCTATACTTTTTTTTAACCTATTTTAGTTTTACTTGTACAAAAAGAACCTACTTGAATTCCGCACCCATGATTCCTGTGGTTGTTATTGAAGTCATTGTCAATGTCACTACTATTGTTACTTCATTATTGATACAATACAAAACAGACGGCCAAACCTGTCCTATAGTTGCGCACGTGGTCTTTGGTGTACGAGATGGAGCAACAATAATATTCCAAAGTTTTTGAAAAGGAAAAACTCCCAATATTACCTCTAGCGATCTATCTTGTATATTTTTTTCTTTATTTTTCCGTTCAAAAAAATGTTTATCTGTTATCAAATAATGACTATAAAATAAATAGTGGCAAGGAAATTTATAGAAAGAGTGATATATTATTCAGCTTCGAACTAATGCATAGATGAATTATTTTGATCTCCTATTTGTAGTGTTAAGACCGAAAAAAACAGGTGTCATACGGGAGCTAGTAAAGTAAACTTTGAACGACGATAAATCATACAGTACAAGAGAAATCTACCAAAAGATACACAAATATTTAACGTGGTTCGGTCAATTGACCTACGTACACGGCGGAGATGAGCAATCCAATATAATAAAAGAGAGTACAAAATATGGAGAGAACAATCCCACGAAGAGGCAAACACAAGTGACACACTAACACTTGTCCCGTAAAGTTCTCTCCCTAAACAAGACTCCCAAGCCCCCTATGGCTACATTGTGGATGTTGTTGAATAAGAATGAAGGATTTTCAATTTATACAAGTCCAAACCTTTTTCCTACAAGAAAAGGGACTAGCCAAATATGGAAGAATTATAATTTCCTTCTACAAGAAAAAAAATTCAATTATGACAAATATGTTATCCTTTCTTTCAAGAGATAGGAAAATCAAATATGATAAGAAATTAGGACAACCCTTAGAAGAAAAGAAACTGCTATGAGACTGTAGCGAACCAAGCTGGAAACCCATTAGAGGGAGGTAGCAATATGAGATAAATTAATGATGCAGATAAATATTATACAGAATAATGGAATAAGTGTATTCCATATAAAAGGTGAAATTTCAATGCTGATTATAATTTCTGAATTATATATTGTGGGATAACCTGGTTTAAAGTAGGTTCATAAGAACCACCACTCCACCTTTTGTTTAATTTGCATTTATTAATGAAGATGTCGCTTTTACTGTTTCATGTGGAGTTAATGTCACAACTCCTTATGAAATTATTGACATTGACACATTTCTACTTTCAACATTTACTTTAGATAATTTAATGATAGATTTTTAACTGTATCGCGCGATAGAAAAAGGATGTTTAGCTTTTTTGTCTGTCTGCTTTACCTATTAAAGATTCTGTTAACATTGCAGATGGCTTG
Organism: Nicotiana knightiana; assembly: GCA_005239525.1. NCBI lineage: Eukaryota > Viridiplantae > Streptophyta > Magnoliopsida > Solanales > Solanaceae > Nicotiana > Nicotiana knightiana. The sequence continues at coordinate 31,350 of ML382278.1, read as the reverse complement.
ACAGGAGATAGACACAGGCGGTAGATCTAGAGGACAAACAACTAATCTTTTGAGAAAGTGATGTTGCGTTTCTCCATTCCAAATTGGCTGGAGCAGACCACACTATGAAATTGCTTCAAGAGTGGCGAGCTTGAAAATAATAGTAGTAGGCTTGGTCATATTGCGAGTCTGACCTAATTTAAATGTCTGAATTCTAATTTGTTGAGTTTAATATTTGAATTTTTCTTTCATATCATTTTATAATTATAGGTACAAAAGGTAATATTATTTTGAAAATTTTGATAAAAATTTCACACATATATGTATATTTGTATTCTGTATCAAAAAATTTGGATTTGATAGAGCCGGTTAGGTTGTTGCCTAATTGATAGGGGTGGGCATAATTTGGGCAAATCCGAAATCTGAATTTTTTGAATTTTTGGTTTGGATTTTTGGATTACATATATGATGGATAAATTTTTAAACTTTTTGGATTTCGAATTGGATATTGGATTTGCTAATTCGAATTTTTGGATATCTGAAATTCTTATATTTTATATTTAGTCCATTATCCATATATCAATAGTAATATGTTCAATACCGTACCCATTAGATATTATCTCATATATTCAATATTAATTATTAAGTTATTGTGAGAACTACTTTGGATTTGGACATGGTTTTATTATTTTTACTTCTTCATTATTTGCCGTATTAATGTCTCTATTGTATTTTTTTGATAAAAATTGCATTCCTTGAATATTTCATTTGGATGATTGCGGTGAGAAGAAGGGACTTTTCAGACAATTTAACATGAGTACTTCTTTGGATATTCATTTGTGTTAAAAGAAGAAACATATCAACTTATAAGCTCAAAATCGAAAATCGAAAATCAAAAATATCTAAACCGATTAATTCGAAACTGAATTTAAAAAATCTGATCAATTCTGAAGTTATTTAAATTGAATTTCGATTGTCATTTTTTCGATTCGAAAACCGAAAATTCAAATCGAAAATTTCATACGCAATCCGAACGAGGCATGGTTTTCCATTAAGAAATCTTCTCCACTTTCCTAACAATAATCCAAAATTTGGAGCTTAAGTCGACCCCACATGCACGAACGGTCACTTAAGACTTTAATTACTATCGTGCTACAATGTTATACGTATTCCCAACTGCTATGTGTCATATTAATGTAACCAACTGACAAATACTAGAGATTAACAAACTTTCCGCCCAACGGATCTCAATATTATTGCCACCTTCATTTCCGCCGAAGGTTGGTGTTTGAAATAATTTGCTGTACGTTAAATATTTTAATGAGTATCTATTACTTCCTCATGTCATTTTTACTTGGCATATTTTGACTTGTTACACCTTTTAAGAAATAATAAATAAAATATATAATTTACTATATTATCTATATTAATTGATGCATATTTTATTAGATTTGATAAAATAATTTGAAATGTTTATAAATACTGTGGGTAAAACAGGATAAAACTTGTTGTCTTCTCTTGATATGCGTAAAGTGTCAATAAAATTGAACATCTATTTTTAGGACCCATTTGGCCATAGACTTTGCCAAAAATAAACATAAATTTTACTTATATTTTGGCAAAATTCCAATTCCCAAAATATAACGACCTGGCTTGTCGTTTTAAGAATTTACGCTTCGTTCAGTGACTTAAGGTCTCGAGTAGCTTCGCAATATGTATTATGACTCGCGCGTGTGGTCAAGTTTAGTTTTTGGAAGATTCAGAATTTAAATTAAAGAAAAAAAAATTCTCACTTCGAAGCTTAAATAGAAAGAGTTGACTTTTGAGTAAACGACCCCATAATGAATTTTTGATAATTCTGATAGCTCCATATGGTGATTTTGCGCTTAGGAGTGTGTCCGGATATTTATTTCGAGGTCCATAGCTAAATTAAACTTGAAATGGCGAAAATAAGAAATTTGAGTTTGGAAGTTTAACCGGGGTGTTGACTTTTTTATATCGAGGTCGGAATCTAGTTCTGAAAATTTTCATAGCTTTGTTATGTCATGTATGACTTGTATGCCAAATTTGAAGTCATTCCGGATTCATTTGATATGTTTCGCCACAAGTTTTTGTAAATTGAAAAGTTGAAACTCATAAGTCCGAATCGAGGTGTGAATTGTAGTTTTGACATTGCTTGGAATGATTTGAAACCCCGAGTAAGTCCATATATGCTTTAGGACTTATTGATATAATTGGTTGAGGTATCGCGGGCCTCGGGACGACTTCGGATGGTTAACGGAATTTAACTTGGACATTTCAAGAATGTTTCGACGTCGTTTCTTCAAGAATAAGTGGTACCAAACTAAGCAAATGAGCTCCAAATTCAGTTTTAATTGAAGTATTAGATTCGTATCAAAATTTCGGAGCCATAGAAAAAAGAATCGTCGAATTTGAACATCGTATGAGAGAGTTATGCACATTTTCGTGACGGGGAAAAATAATTTTCCATCGCCAGCGCCCAAGGTAGCGTGGGGCGCTAGTCAGGGCGCCGAGAATTGTTGTGCTACTGGATTAGCGCCATGGGCAGCGCCCAGCGTCACCTGTGGCGCCCGAAGCGTAAAACTCTATAGAACGGGGGTTTTTGGCCATTTTTGACAAAAATAAAGTTGGAGGAGCTCGGTTTGGGCGATTTTCAGAGGGGTTTTCACGAATTTGAACGAGGTAAGTGTTCTTTATCCTAAATCCTTTATAGATCATGATTCCATACTCATTTATATCACGAATTCATGAATTTATTGAAGAAAAATCGGATTTTTATCAAATTTTTTAAAAATATAAATTTAAGATTTGAAAGCCAATCCGGTGTCGGAATTCGATAATTTTTGTATGGTTTAACTCGTATCGGAACGGTGTTCGATGTTTGTGATTTCGTCGGATTTCAAGACGTGGGCCCGGAGGCGAGTTTTATCCAATCTCAGATTTTGGCCCATTTATGTAGTTTTTATTGCGGAATTTGATTCCTTAGCCTATGTTGATAGTAGTATTCTGGTTTTGGTTAGATTTTGAGATTTTGGAGACTGTATCCAGAGACGGGGGCATCCCGAAGTAGAATTTTACGTTGTTGAGGTAAGTAACAATTTTAACTCTGGCTTTGAGGGTATAAACCCGAAGAAATTAATATCATATGATTGTTTGGTGGTGATACCCACGCTACGTGACGGGCGTGTAGGTGTGCACCGCGAGGGATTGAGACTTGGTCCGTCCCGTGAGGTTGTGAGGCCTAATGGCTATTATCCATGGTTCTGTGTTTACTTGTTGTTGAACTTGTAAACCTTCATATTAGAGATTATGTTTAGGCTTCATTCATGTTAATATTATTTGTACTCAGTCATAGAAATTATTGTACATGTGTACCTCAGTCCCTATTATTTGCTAATATGTTGTGATACTTGATGTGGGTTGTGTCCCCTTATTTGTTGATGATGGTGAGGCTAGTGAGGTACATGATTAATTGATATGATGGCCTGATTGTGAGGATATTAATACCATAGCGCGTGAGTTGTCCGCGTAGAACGTGAGTTGACCGTGCGAATCCAGGTATTGATACCATAGCGCGTGAGTCTTCTGCGTAGCACGTGAGTTGACCGTGTAGATCCAGGTATTGATATGATAGCCTGATTGTGAGGATATTAATGCCATAACGCGTGATTTGTCCGCATAGATGAGTGGTGGAGTGACATTGTTGTGAGGTTGCATTTACCTTTGTTTCTACAGCTATCTGTTAAATTTATTTGTGGCATTTACAGAGTTATGAAATTTACCTGTTATTTTTAAATTGTGAAAATAAATAATTGGATTGTTTTACTTAGCTCATCACTACTACTCAGTTTCTTAATTATTTCTGTCACTACTGAGTCGGTTGTACTCATACTACACTCTGCACTATATGTGCAGATCCAGGGGAGTTGAAAGGCGACGATTGTTGAGTTCAGGACGGCTATCTATGGAGACTGCAAGGTAGTTGCTAGCGTCCGCAGGACCTTGTTACTCCTTTTGTCTTTTGTCGTTTCTTCTTTTAGATAGTTCTATATCTCAGTTCATAAATTTAGACGCTCATGACTTAGTGACACCCCGATATTTGGGGCCGTTTTTGCACTTTATATTAATATTATTTAGTTTATGGAAAAAATTTAAATGTTGAAATGTTTTATTTAATTCTTAAAATCAATTGATAGTAATATTTTGAGAAGTAGGCTTGCCTAGTAACACGATAGGTGCCATCACGACCATGTATGGATTTTAGATCGTGACACAAAATCACCTCAATAGCTGGTTTTGGGCCAAATCTCTCATAATACACATGTTTTTTCAAAATAAATTTGGAAAATATGTTTTGAAAACGTATGTCCAAACATATGTTCATCTTCAAGCCAAACTTCACCAAAAATAGATTTTTCAAAACAAATTTGGGAATCTATGGCCAAACGCTACCTTAGTATACATGCAAAGTAAAAGTAACCGGAGGGGATATCTTGTATCAGTGCGTAGCCAGTGTATAAGTGTTCGCATTTACGTAGGGTCGGGAAAAGAGTCATATCCTAAAGGTTGTGATATAAACAGCTCCTCTAATGAAAGCATTGGTGACTGCTTGCACAGCTCAAACCCGTTAACTATAGGTTCATGTGATAGTTTTACTCCTCTTTTATAAGTACAAGTATCAAATAACTTTACCTTCTAAATTTTAAATAAATAGAAAAAATCATCTAAGCTTTTTCCTAAGTAATGGGATTGAAAACTTAAGGTTCCAACTTTATAAAATGGAGAGGTAAGCTCAAGTTCTGTAGGCGTACAAATGAGATTTTCTCGCTCTTAACCAGAAATATCGAATTTGAAGGTTGAAATCGAGAAACCAATGTTGGGGAGAGCTCCACTTCAAGGAATAATGTACAATACGAATCTGAATTAATTGAGTCAGAAAATTTTGAATATCAAATAATTATTTAAAAAAAAAGAGTTGCATGAGTAATATGCTTTTTGTTTTTTAATATTGATCTTTGAGTAAAATTAAAATAATAAAGCCTATATTTTTTGTTCAATTTAGCTTCAGAAAAAGGTGAAAACCCAAAAACAAAAAAGAAGAGAAGCAGGCTTCTGTCAAATCAAATGCAAGATGTAGCAGCGGTCCCAGCTCATTACAACAGTTACAGACTCCAAAAGGGTAGAACACATACAATTCACAAGGGAAGAGGAAAACATTTTTTAGTTTCTCTTTGCACTCACATTTTCCAACTATAGAAAGTTACTCTTTTCGTTGCAGTTTATAACAATATATGATAGTAATTTGACTAGGCAATTAGTTAATAATTTTTTTTGTAAAACATGTATTTTAAATATATTATTAAATTATTTATGACCTAAAAATATATCATTAAGAATAAAACAAAAATTTATGGCCATAAAAATATGTCAGTAAAAGTAAAATAAAAAGTTCAAAATTAAAATTTTTAATTATTGTAGAAAAATAACCCTTTCTCCTTTAATCGGACTAATAAAAACATAATGTCAAACAAAATAAAATAAAGAGAGTAATTAAAGAAAACCCACTAATTCAAATATTTAAGGAAGCCATCTATTTTCTAATCTCCATACTTAAAAGTACCTAAAACTAGGATATAGATAATATAATTAACAATTCAAAATTTCTTTCCTCTGCTTAAACTTTGGTTAGGGTTGTTCATAAAAATCCAAAATATCGATTCAAACTAAAAATCAAATCAAACCAATAAAAAATCGATACTTTAGATCTCAGTAAATTTAAATAATGCCAAATAACCAATTACTCCCTATGTGCAGGAAAAGATTCTAAGCGATAAAATGGAGAAAATGAATCCAATGAAAAAAGAAAGAGAAGCGGACGAATCAATCAAAGAAGTTGGAAAAATCAATTAAAAGAGTTATTATAAGATGGATCTAAATTAAAGGAGATTACGGCCACAAAATCATCCGCTAAAGATTCTCCCACATCATGACGTCAATCGAAAGCATCAATCAAGGAATTTGGCAATGAGAATATTCTCTCATTTAAGGAAGAAATCACTCAAGCCCGCGAGTCAAGACAGGCCAGTAGAAGAATAATCTCGGAAATAATCAATCTACGAATTCGTCTGAATACAACTTTCTTAGGTTCGCAATCTCTCAAAAAGATGTACAAGACTTGAAGGCCTCGAGAAGTATAAATACCTACTGCACTAGCTTTGGAATGACACTTTGACCAAACCAACTTCAATCTCTTTGTTCTACTGCAAGCAAAACACTATAGTTTGCTTTAGATTCCTTGTGCAACAAAGAAGAGAAGAGAGAGAGAGAGAGAGAAAAACCGGTGAGGCATTGTATCAATTATAGAGAAAATAACGGGTGACATAAGTTGTTGGTGTATAACAACATCAACTCATATGTACTAAGCCACTTCATACTTGAAAGAGATCATCCTTACAACCAAAAGGGCCTAGACGTAGGATTCACTCTAAATCCGAACCAGTACAAAAAATATATTGTGTCATTTACTTTCTGCAGTTTATCTTCTATTCCTTAAAAGTCCAGTCGACTAGAACTCAAATTAGTCGACTATCTCGAAAAGGAAAAGAAAAATTATAATTCACCCCCATCATGCACTTTCAATTGGTAACAGAGTTGGTATCACGCTTTTGTTTAACCGCTTGTGAAAAGATCATGACTAATAAAATAATTACCGGAGCACTCTTTCAAGAGGGAATGTCACAAGTCAGACCACCATACTTCAATGGACAACACTTTTCTCACTGAAAAGTACGAATGGAAATATATGCAAAATCTTATGATGTGAAAGTATGGCGTGTTATCAAAAAATAAAACTATGCACTACCAACAACAACTCAACCACCCGCTGATCCCGAAGATATAGATGAATACACAGACAAACAAATGGTGGTCGTTCAGGTTAATGCTAAGGCACGAAACCTATTGTATAACGCTATAAGTGGAGAAGAGTATGAGAAGATTTCAAGCTGTGATATAACAAAAGAAATGTGGGTTAAATTGGAGGTCACCTATGAAGAAACCAACAAAGTGAAAGAAACTCGGATAAACATGTTGGTTTGTGACTATAAATTCTTCCATATGAAAGAAGGAGAATCCATTGAGGAAATGTTCGCAAGATTCAGCAAAATCATTAGCGATCTAAAAGCTTTTGGTAAACCCTATTCAAGTGGTGATCAAGTTCAAAAACTCCTAAGGAGTTTACCTACCACTTGACAGACAAAAGTAGTTGCACTTGAATCTCAAGATCTAAAAAAACTTTCATATGACGAACTCAGAGGAGATCTTATAGCATTCGAGAAAACACATCTCAAGAAGACAAGTCAGGAAGAAAAGAAGAAAAATGTTGCCTTCAAATCTATAACTAAAGGACCTGAAAATGATATTGATGACGATCCAAAATCCCTTGATGAAGAAATTGCTATGGTATCAAGAAATATGGGTGGTTAATGAGAAGGTATAGAAATACAAGAAGGGAAAGGATGCCATCTAGGCGAACCAGGCAATACAATGAACAAGACAAGAATGATGGAAGTATTATGAGTGTCGAAGGTATGGGCATGTTCAAGCTGAATTCCCAGATCTTAAAAGAAAAATCTCCAGAGGGTTCAACAAAAAAAATCCTTCGGAAGTTAGAGTGATGTAGATAGTTCAGAACACGAAGAAATAGCAAATCCATGCTTCATGACCATCCTGGAAAATGACATGAACAAATATTCTGGAAGTTGGATTGATGAAGATACATCAGACGATGAATGCAAGGAATATATTGAAAACTGTTTCATGGCACGAGGTGAAACAAGCAAGGTAAGATCTTATAACTATGATAGATGTAATGAATAGTGGATCTTTCCACAACTGAAGCAGAGTACATTGCAATTGGACAATGTTGTGCTCAATTGCTATGGATGTCTCATCAATTGGGTGACTATGAATTATTTTTAAGCCTGTTCAAATATTCTGTGATAATTCTAGTACTATTTGTCTATCAAAGAATCCTGTGCATCATTCTAGAGCTAAACATATAGATATTAAGCACCATTTATTAGAGATCATGTTTTTCAAGGCAACATAGATTATTATTTGTAAGTTCCACTAATCAATTAGCAACCATTTTTATAAAACCCTCACTAGAAGATAGATTTTGTGCATTACGAGACTCTCTTGGTATTATTTCCATAAACTCATAACTTTAGGGCCTTTGTGGTGTTTTAAATTTTTACTTTATCTTAGTTTAATTATTTCTTTAAGTGTGTAAGATGCATTAATTGTGTGTCTGTTAATTTTCCTTTTTCATGCCCTTTCAAAAACCGGTCAATCATTGTGTCAAATCTCTTATGCCTTTTCGTTTGTACTCAATCGCCGTTTATCACATGTTTTAAGTTCAAAGGTTCTTCTATATCTATCACATTTTTTTTTATCTCCAATCCCGTGTTCCAAACCCTACCATGGCAAGGCACTCCAAAAATCCCTTTGCTTCCACCCACAAAAGCACTCGTTCTAGGGCAAAACCCTCTTCTCAACCTCCTGAACTAGCCAATCTAGGATCAGATCACTCCGAGGACTTTACATCCTCTCAAGATCTCTCAGATGATGCTCACTGTCTCAACAAGAAGGCCCTAGAAAAATGACCCATGGCAAACCTTCCTGAAACCTTCACTCCCAAAAAGCCCAAAACTAATTTCTCTAGTTCTCTTGAGTCTGACCTAAATTTCTTGGATACTCCAAACAGGGATGCCTTCATTGCTTCCAAAGACAAGCCTATCACTCATGGCAGAGTTGTCGACTTAAATGTCATGGACAATCTCAACTGTAAAGTGAAGGAAATCTTCGACTTTCAGGGTTGGAAAAATTTTCTCTCCTTGCCTCCTCCAAAGGTATATGAACCCCTTGTTATAATGTTCTATGCTAATCTTCGTTCAAGCAAACCAGATAAACTAGAAACCTTTGTTCTTGGAAAACACATTGTTCTGGGCTGTGCTCTGTTTGATACTATTTTTCAATGTAGTTGTTCTAGTTTTTCTATGCTCTTTAAGAATACCTGGCCTGAGGATTTGAAATCTCTTTTGATCAAGATAAAAGGTGTATAAATTAATCAACCTCTGACACTCTCCCTAGTCAACTAGGACCTAGTGATGTTTGTTTTAAAATAGTGTCTTAGCACATATTGTAGCAACCACTCTTCTTCCAAGAACATGATTCTTCTCTACCTTCTCCCAGCATGATACCTTCTTAGTTTACTGCCTTTTAACCAAGCACAAGGTTAAGTTGTCCTCTAGGTAATCAATTTCATGATAGAAAGTGTCGATGATCCCACAGGTCTTCCTTATGGTATGGTTATCACCCATATGCTAGAAGCTAACAACATATCCCTTGTTGACCATCCCTACATCACTGTCACCAAGTCTTACATTTCTAGGGGAATGCTAGCATGGGTTATATGTAAAGGGTGCATGGGTCAAGAAAAAAGAAGGTGAAACCAAGAATGTCCCTTCGATTCCAAGGCAAAAGCTCATGTGTATCACCCCAGTACAAGTGATTCTGACCTCTCAGAAAAGCTTGTCTCCATCAATGAAACAATGTCTGTCATCAAGAACTCCTTAACCTCTATGCAACGCCAGATTGAAGATATCCATGGAATGACAAAGGAGAAAGGGTCCGACGTGTCCAAGATTCGAGTGCAGATTCTCAAGACGGCAGAAAAAGCAATAAGGGCCTTCAAAGAGATGCACGGAAAAAATTGATGGGGTCTTTATCACAGTGAATTCTAGCTTTGTTCGCCTCAAGGAGGCAGTTTGCACTACAATTTTCTTTTTCCATTGTTTTTGAGACTGATGTTTCAATTGTACTCTTAAGACAAATACTTTTCATTTCCCTGATTTTATTTTGTTTTTGTTGATGACAGAGGAGGAGAAATAGTAAGCAATCTTAAGGCCTGCGTTTCTATGTATTCCCTGCTTCTGTGTTTTGTGCTATATTTTCAACTTGCAAGTACATTATATGGTATACAACTGAGGGGGAGTCGACTACAAATGAAGGGAATGAGGCAAAACAGAATGTCCAACTGAGGAGGAGTCGACTAGACACTTCTACCAAGAAAAAGGAGAGTTGACTACAAAATGTCACACCTTAAAACCATGTGACCGGTACTCGGTACTCTAACCGACCAGAGTGAACCATACCATAGATTAATACTCACTTATGTGCCTAACAGGAGGATGATAAAGTCTCTTCAAGTACAATAAATTTTAAGATATAAAACAAAACATGATTAATATCTTTGAGTAAATATTTTCCTTTGAAAAAAAAGTTCATAAAGATGAAAGAAAGTTTAATTCATGCATGTCATATGAGTAACCATAAGATTACAACCCAGAATGAATACTATTATTATCTATGGAATCTCTATGACACGGAATAAAATAGCCAACCAAGGCATAACCCAGTGGCTTAAAAGAATAATAATATAATAAATCCCTCCACGGGTACGAGTGCGGAGTCTCACCAAAAGCGTCAACAGAAAATGTAGAGCTGCCCTAACCACGCGGTCCCAACTGCTCAGTTCCAGTACCTGAAAACATAAATAGAAATGTGGCCGAAAGGTCGAAGCTCCACGTGCCTAATACGAATCACGAACCGTTCCCCAAAAGAAAATAGGACAAGACTTAACAAGATATAAGAAATGTAATAACATTTGATATAAGAAATAAGCATTTATATATATTAACAATTTAAAAAATAAAATAAAATAATATGGTAAAATATATTTCAAAGTTTTCCTTTAGCATTAATATATACAAAATCATGTTAGATTTTTTATTTACCGGGAGGACTATACCATCACCGACACGGAAGAAAGTCAACTAGGTTATGTACCTAGCGGCAAGTATCATCTATCATACTTGATCAGGCCGTCTCATCGTTATGTCGCATGAATCGACTCAGCCATGCTAGTAAAGTAGCACAAATAGTACCCCCTCATGGGAAGTACTGTACCGCAGTTCCCAACCGTAATGTAGGTTCTACGCCTACAGCGACACGTGTGGTTTCATGGACTAATGAGGAAAAGTATCCAAGGTCAATCTCGGGGAACTTGAGTAACTCCCAAAACCTTTACATTTATCAATGATGATATTCATAGACAAATCAACTATTTGAGAATAGTTAAATTCAAGATATTTTACTACTCACGTATTTCCATTTCAAAAATACTACAAGTGCTATTCCTCATTTATTTAGTTTTAAAATTAAAATAAAACATTTCAAAAAAATAATATTCATAGCACTTAAATATTTTATGATGCAAGAAATGGTACAAGCCCAACTCGCTCGTCCCCATAAGCTAGGACTCACATTTAAATTTTTTATTTAATTGTGTTTCGATATGAGTTTGGAGAAAAGCTCCAAGGGTCGTAAGTTTCAACGTACCTAAACTTGCTTCCAACCTTATCCTAAATGATCCGATAATGCCAATGAATCACAATCTATATATACGAACTCACATAATTTAATAAACGTGTCAAGACAATATCAACTAAGCCAACTAAGTTTTTAATACTTAAGTTCAATTTCATAAGCTTAGAAAAAATTCCGATTTCCTATGTTGAAGGTCAATCCTTGAATTTTAACTCCAACTCTTTCATTAAACTTGTTATGGGCTCTAGTCTTTCCACTAGAAACTCAAAATAACATCGTTCAAGCAAGACCCAACACTATTCATCATCCCTACCAACCAACTCTTCTAGGGTTTTATGAATAGATGTTTAAATACAATTCTATCTTCATAAATATATTCTGCTACGACCATGGAGTATAATACATAAGTTTGGAGTGAAGAGATTACCTCTTTGTCAAACCTTATAATTTTCAAGATTTGAGTTCTTGAAGTGTTCTTGAGATTTGCTTCAAAAATCTATGAATCCCATGATATTGGAGGGTTAAGAGATGTAATAAATGAACCAAATCTTACAAGGATATACATTTAATTCTCACTCATTTCCATACATATTACAAATGTCCTTGTAAGATTTGGTTGCAAGTTTGATTTCTTTATTTTATTTTCACTCATTTCCATACATATTATCCAATATTCATTCCTTTGAAGCTTAATATATCGCAAGTGCTCCTAGTAGCCTATTTAAATTTCCATAAACCAAAACTCAACTATAAATTAAATAATTATTCCCGAGCATCCCAACAACTTGTTACACCCCAATAATCTCATGTAGCTCGGGTTTAATTAAATTATATCCTTAGGTTCGATAACCCGAATTAATTAAAATTTTCACGGGGCTTTACATTCTTCCACACTTAGAAACATTCATCCTCGAATGTGAATCTTTAGTCACGTTTTTTAAATCCAAAAATTTACTATCTAAGCATTTCTTTTCCTTGCAAATCCTTAAGGCCTCAAAATTTGACTAACTCTCCAAATTCTAAAAATTTCGGCAGAATTTTCTTTGTTTATAGGCATACCTAAATTTTCAATCCGCCTATGAACCATGAGAATACAATATAAAATTCCCCACACAGATCTACTCATCACAACTACATCAATAAAGGCCTCCACGATTTCACATACCTTCAAACACAATTACATCGCCTCTCTCGGCATCACGATAATAAAATCTATTACCATAAGACAAATCTTACCAACATGAGCAATAATGAATCAAAGAAATCAGAAAATATCGAATCCCAACTTATACATAAGGTAAATCAATTAATCACTTGCCCCATGGAAGTAAAATATGATAACTCTAAACTTAATTTTTTTTAAAAGTAGTTATACTTGAAGTCGCGAATAAGTGTGGGTATCGGATTTTCATATTTTCCTTGGCCTCCCAAGTAGCCTCCTCGACGTCATGATTATGCCATAAAACTTTAACTAAATCTATGTCTTTAGTCCTCAACCTACAGACTTGCCTATCAAGAATCTCAATCGGTTCGTCGTCATAAGTTAAATCATCATTTATTTCTACTACCTCCGGTGAGATAATGTGAGCAGGATCTGACATATACCCCCGTAGCATCGATACATGAAAAACAGGGTGAACCAAAGTCATCGATGCAGGTAACTCTAGCTTGTAGGCTACTTCACCAATCCTTTTCAAGATTTGATATGAACCAATGAATCTAGACTAAGCTTTCCCTTTATCCAAATCTCATAACGCCCTTCATTGGCGATACTTTCAAGAACACTTGATTACCCTATTTAAACTCCAACTTACATCGATGTGCATCTGTATAGCTTTTTGGTCGGCTCTGAGCAGTCTTAAGTCGTTGTTGAATAAAAGCCACTTTCTCTAAGGCTTCATGTACAAGATCAGGATCAAGTAGTCCTACCTCAGTCGGCTCAAACCATCCAATGGGTGACCTACAACGTCGTCCGTATAAAGCCTCATAGGAAGTCATCTGGATACTAGAATGATAGCTATTATTGTAGGAAAATTCAATTAGAGGTAAGTGTTCATCCCAATTCCCACCAAAATCAAGGACACAAGCCCGCAACATATCCTCAAGCGTTTGAATAATTCTCTTAACCTGTCCATCAGTCTGTGGATGAAAACCGATAGTCAAATTGACACTTGTACCAATCCTTCTTGAAAGGACTACAAGAAATGCGGTGTAAACTGATCCCCACTATAAGATATAATGGAAACTGGAATACCGTGAATTCGGAATATTTATCTCAAGTACAACTTATCATAATATGGTGCCGTATCAGTCATCTTTACTGGTAAGAAATGGGCTAACTTTGTAAGTTGGTCTACAATCACCCAAATAGAGTCATTCTTCAAGAGAGTGCGAGTAAAACCCACCACAAAGTCCATATTGATCATCTCCCACTTCCAAAGTGGAATCTCAATACCTGAGCCAACCCACCAGGTCTTTGATTCTCAGCTTTTACTTGTTCGCAATTTAAAGATCTAGCGACGAATTCAAAATGCTTTCCTTCATTTGATTCCACCAATAGATCTCATGCAAGTCCTTGTACATTTTTATGGACATCGGATGTGTAGAATATCTCGAGTTGTGTGCCTTAGACATAATTCCGTTACGAAGTCCATTAACATCTGGCACGCACAAGCGAACGTTCATCTTCAATATCCCATCCTCGTCAAGAGAAAATGAAAGGGTATCTTTAGATTGTACACTATTTCGAATATTCGCCAGATTTTGATCTTCGAATTTCTAAGACTTGACACATTCAAAAGAGAGGAACGTGCTACGGTGCAAGTGGTAATGTGTTTAGCTATCGGTAAATTTTCCCAAGTACCTCCTGACTTTCGTCTTAGCGCGTCAACTACCACATTTGCCTTTCCTGGATGGTAATGAGTGCTTAAATAATAATCCTTCATTAGATATAACCATCTCCTTTGCCTCAGCTTTAATTCCCTCTGCTTGAATATATATTTCAAACTTTTATGGTCGGTGTATACTTCACAGTGCTCATCGTACAAGTAATGCCGCTAAATTTTCAAAAGAAAATACAACTGCGACTAGTTCCAAGTCATGGGTCGGATAGTTCTTCTCGTGGATCTTCAACTATCTAGAAGAATTAGCGATAACATTACCTTTCTGCATCAAGACACAACCAAAAACAACTCTAGTGTCATCACAATAAACCACAAAGTCACCCAAACCTGTTGGCAACATCAACACCGGTGCCGTAGTCAATCTAGCTTTCAACTCTTGAAAAATTCTCTCACAAGAATCTGGCCACTAAAACTTCACTACTTTCTGCGTCAACTTGGTTAACGGAGATGCAAGAGTAGAAAATCCTTCAACGAATCGCCGATAGTAGCCCGCTAATCCCAAGAAACTACGGATCTCTGTCGGTGTAGTTGGTCTAGGCCAACTCTTAACCCCTTCAATCTTTCGAGGATCAACCTTAATACTTTTACGAGATACCACATGACCCAAGAATGCTACGGATTTGAGCCAAAATTCACACTTAAATTTGGCATATAACTCATGCTCCAAAAGCGTCTGCAAAACTGTTCTCAAATGATTGGCATGCTCATCTTGACTTCGCGAATAGACTCTTATGTCATCAATGAAAACAATCATGAACCTATCAAGAAATGGTTTGAAAACCCGGTTCATTAGATCCATAAAAGTTGTGGGTGCATTTGTTAGCTCAAATGACATTACCAAAATTTCATAATGCCCCTAGGAGATCCGATATCATTCTCTCGAATTTTCAACTGATGATACCCCGTCCTTAAATCAATTTTTGAGAAGTATTATTTCCCTTGCAACTGGTCAAACAAGTCATCTATCTGAGGCAGTGGGTACCTATTCTTGATGGTCACTTTGTTGAGTTGACTATATTCGATACACATCCTCAAAGATCCATCTTTCTTTTTCACAAATAGCATTAGTGCACCCCAAGGAGATACAATAGGTCTAATAAACCCCTTATCTAGTAAATCTTTCAATTGCTCCATCAATTCTCTTAACTCGCCTGGAGCCATTTAGTACGGGGGAATATATGTCGGCTGCGTATCTGGAACCACATCTACCCCAAAGTCGATAACCCGATCCGGTGGAATATCCGAAAGCTCATCAGAAAAAATATCAGGAAACTCGTCAACAATTGGCACAAACTGAATGCTTGCTACCTTTGCAATTGTGTCAGTGACTCTGGCTAAATGATAAAAATATCCCTTCGTGATCATCTTCTTCACCTTAAGGTATGAAATAAATTTACCTCCCTTCACTCACGATTTGACTCATTAGGAAACTCAAACTTGACCACTTTAGCACGACAATCAAGAATGGCGTAACACTTGTATAACCAATTCATCCCCATAATTACATCAAAGCCAACCATTTCTAGTTGAATGAGGTCTGCCGTAGTCTCTCGATCTTGAATTTAATCACACAACCCCTATAGACGCGGGAGGCAATAACAGAATCTCCCACCGGAGTCGACACAGAAATGGTTCAAGTAGTTGTTCTGGCTCTATCCCAAAATCCAAAGCAAAGTACAGAGTAACATAGGGAAAAGTAGATCCGGGATCCATAAGAGCATACGAATCTAAAGTAGGGCGAGTAGGCATGCATAGAAACGAGGATGAGACCCCTGAGAAGTAGCAGTTGTATGCGACACCTTTCCTGCATTGCGCCCACTATGGCTCCATTACCCCTAGGTGGGGGCGGTGCAACTGAAGTAGTAGCCATAAAAGGTGTCAGATGAGCTCTCGAACCCTATTTCCCGTTAGGGAAAAACTTTCGGATATGACCCGTCAACCCGCAACCAAAGCACGAACCACGGGGTCCCCTAGTAACACTAGACTAGCGCTGATAAGAACCCACACTACTCTGAGATTGTTGTGCAGTACGATGGTCACTCTGAAGGGGCCTAGATTGTCCTCCTTGTCCGGAACTGTATGCCACTGGAGGGTTGGTAGCTGTCTTCTTCCCAGAATGCGGTGGGCCAGATGGCCCTCTGCTGCTCTGTCTTTTGCCCGAACTAGGCAGTGCACTGAAAGTGCCAAAATTCGGGGCCTTTTTGTTCAGCTCCCTGTTGGCCCTCTCCTCCTGATGAATCCTCTCGAGATCCATTGCTAAAATCCACAAAGTCAATAAAGTTAGTGTTTCTTCTCCCACTAACTGTATCTTTTCTGATGCCCGGAATCAAGCCACGAGCAAAGTGATCAATCTTCTCATCCTCAGTGAGGATGAGGTGGGGAGCATAACAGATAACTTCTCAAATTTGATGTTATACTCTAGGAAGGTCATGATATCCTACTTTAAGGTCTCAAACAATATCGCAAGGGCGGTCTCACTCCCGGTGGTAACCACTTTCTTTGAAGCTTGATATATTCCAAGTGCTCCTAATGGCCTATTTAAATTTCCATAAACCCAACACACAACCATAAATAAATAATTATTCCCGAGCATCCCAACAACTTGTTCCACTCCAATAATCTCATGTAGCTCGGGTTTAATTAAATTATATCCTTAAGTCCGAATTAGACCGAATTAATTACAAAATTTCACGGGGCTTTACACAACACACTCAAGGCGGCTGATCAATTGGGAAGTATTTTCATTGTTATTTTGTCATCATAAAAAATGGGAGATTGTTAGATCTTAGTAAATTTCAATGATGCAAAATGACCAATTACTCCCTATGTGCAGGAAAAGATTCTGAGTAATAAATGGAGGAAATGAATCCAACGAAAAAGAAAAGTGAAGTGGACAAATCAATCAAAGAAGATGGCAAAATCAACTAAAAGAGTTATTATAGGAAGGATTTAGATCAAAGGAGATTACGGGAACGAAATCATCCGCAAAAGATTCTCCCACATAATGATGTCAATCGAAGGAATCAATCAAGGGATTTGGCAACGGGAATATCTCTCATTTAAGAAATAAATCACTCAAGCCCGCGAGTCAAGACAAGTCAGCAGAAGAATCAATCTCGGAAAGAATCAATCTACGAATTCGTCTGAATACAACTTCTTTGGGTTCGCAATCTCTCAAAAAGATGTACAAGATTTGAAGGCCTCGATAAGTATTACCTACTGCACTAGTTTTGGAATGACATACTTTGATCAAACCAACTTCAATCTCTTTGTTCTACTTCAAACAAAACATTGTAGTCTGCTTCCGATTCCTAGTGTAACAAAGAAGAGAAGAGAGAAAAAAGAACATTGGTGAGACATTGTATCAATTATAGAGAGAAGAACGAGTAACATAAGTTGTTATGTATAAGAACATCAATTCATCTGTACTAAGCCAGTTCATACTTGAAAAAGATCACCCTTGCAACCCAAGGGGACTGGACGTAGGATTCACTCTGAATTCGATCTAGTATAAAAATATACTGTGTCATTTATTTTCTGCAATTTATCTTCTATTCGGGAAAAGTCTAGTCGACTAGAACTCAAATTAGTCGACTACCTCGAAAATGAAAAGAAAAATTGTAATTC
>ML382278.1:0-12834 GCA_005239525.1 Nicotiana knightiana | reverse complement strand
TATATATATATATATATATATATAGTGTGTGTGTGTGTGTGTGTGTGTGTATTTTTATACAAAGTTTCTAAAATTTTATGGTACATGTTAATCGTTTGCACTTTTAGTCTAGTTTTTTGTTATTATAATAATTTAGTTCTTTGCCTTTACATTATAGTTTGATTAGCAGTTTTTTTTTTTGCTAAATACAAGAATCTATTTCATGTTAAAATTAAATGATCAATTTTCAATTGATTCCTTAAATTATTCATCACTATTTAATTCAGTTATTATCAATATATCTTGGTAAAATGTTGATTTCTCAAAGAGCAATTGGTTTGATAGTTTAAGTTGAAAATGCAATTGCCGAAATATGTGTTTGATAATATATGTCATATTTAAAGAAAAAACTGATAAATAACTATAAAAATCAATAAACCGACATAAACCAAATCGATAAAAATCGACTTAATTAGTTTTATTCTAATATTTAAAAAAACTGACTTACTTAATTTAGTTTTTAAAAAAAAAAATCTACTCAAACCGAACCATGAACATCGCTAACTTTGACGAACAAATTTAATCGGCATATGTGCCGGTAGAAAGTGATAGGTATCCAATAAAATAGGTAAGCATATGCTCATAGTGACAGAAACACTATTATTGAAAAGAAAGTCTTAGTTTATATGAAAAAATTGAAGTACGACGGTGAGGCTAGCTTGACTTTAAACGTGAATTTGGATACAGATTTTACAAAAAATTAAATAAAATTATTTATTTAAAAATTACATCGAATTTGAAATACTCTCATCATGTGACCAAGTAGATGGGAGTTGCTGAGGTTGTCTGCTGCATGTCCTTGTTAAACTCCTTAAGATTAATGTATGATAACTCCAAATCACCTTTCTTGCTCGGAATCAAACTTGCGGCCAGTGAACCGGAAAACGGCCGGCGGGTTTTCCGGCGAGGCATGTTTGACCCAGTTCTACTCTCAGTAATATACACCGGCCCAGAAATTGATACAACATTCCGATGGTGAAAATTGCTGTATTTTGGAATTTCATTTAAAGGCTTCCTTTTATTCCACTTGAAGAAGAACAGAGCATTTCTCCACCATATTTTCCGGTGGATGTTTTTCTTGATCTGTTTTTTTTTTCGGTCACATTCATAAACGGTATTAATATCTGAATATTTGAATAAAACGGTTCAAATGAAAAAAAATTAATATCACTAGTAAGAATTATATGTCAAAGAGACTAGAAAAGAAATGAAGTAATAATGGTACTGTAATAATACATTTTTGCTTCTAGAGAAAATAATCAAGACACGAAATAACGTAACAAATTGAAGTATTTGATTTCCAGACACAGTAAAAGATACAATATAATATCTATAATATTCTTCTGATTCTTCCAAATAGAATATAAAGTATGTTAAAAACTCGAATTTGATTTTGATTCAAGGAAATTCATATGTTTATAGTTACAAATAGAATTCAAACATGTGACCTAAATTAAAATTTGAATCATCTTTACCGTTGTACTAAAATATTTCTTTGTGTCAAGCGAATTCATCAATTTATATATGAATTTTGAAAAAGGAATTCAAGTAAACCTCTTTGCGTCCACGTGGCTTCTCCATGGTCAATCTCAACTAACTTGGAATTGAGACGTTCTGCTTGTTAGGTCGAAATAATCAAGTATATTGCAAAAGCTAGTAATATAAATTTTGAATAATGATAAATCAGACAATAAAAGAGAAATATATTAAAAGAGACATAATTATTTGACGTGGGCAATTGATCGACTTACGTCCACATGCAGAGATGATCAATCCACAATATAAAAAAGTGTACAAAATATCGAGAGAACAACCTCACGAAGAGGCAAACACAAGTGGTAGACTAACACTTGTCCCGAAATTCTCCCCCTAAACACAAGACTTTCAAACATTATATGGATATATTGTGGATGCGATTGAATGAGAAGCAATGATCCTCAAATTATAAAAGTTTAAAACCTTTTTCTCCTAGAAAAAAGACTAGTAAAATATAGAATATTTATAATTTCCTTCAAGGAAAATGAAAAATCAATTTGTAGTCGTTTCCTTCAAAGATAGAAAAATCAAATATGGTAACAAAATCAAGACAAACACCTAACGTTGTTGCCATTCGTACGGCTGATCTTGAACTCAGACCCGTAAAAGTTAAAGGGGAAGATAGGGAATTTACCTGAAAATAATCGATTCGAGGATCAAAGCCATTGTCACTGAAATGTTGAGGTACTGCAACGGGGAAAATGGAGGATTTGTTTGACATTGTTTTCCTCTTTAAGAAGCAAAAGTTTTTTTAAGTTTGTAGAAGGGAAAGGGAAAGTGAAGAATGGAAAGGAAGCTGAAGAAAGGAGTGAGGAAAGGGAAGTTAAAAGTGAAATATAAATGAATTAAGCGCGCCTTTGGGGGGCTTTAGTGGCCGTTGGTATTTGCCAACTCTAGTTAATGCTCTTGTCTATTTGTAATAGAAAAATAAATAAGTATACATTGAAGACACAAATTTGGTTGAAATTTGAAAAAATATATTTTTGAAGTTGTGTTAAGAAATAGTTTTTGAAAAGTTATATTTGGATATGCGTTTTACTTGAAAAAATTTAAAGTTTTGTGAGTAAAACAAAAAAGTTTCGCCAAAAAACTTACCCAAACTAGCTTTTAGAACTTGAAAATTATTGTTCAAATTTTTTCCAAAGACTGATCAAATTTTATGAACAAATAATATTTTCAAATTTTTCCCCAAAAAGAGGTAAACAAAATCTATGTCTAAACGGAACTAAACATATTAGGAATGGCGAGCGTCAATACCAACTAGTGAATAAAATACAGTAATAGAGTAAAAACTGCTATATTTAGTGGAATTATGTATATTATTATAGAGTATCATGCATAGTTAGTAAGAATTATATAAAGGAAGGATTTAAGTATTTATTTAACTACGAGGTGGAAAATGTTTTTATTTTTGGAGGTAAGTATGTGTAAAACGTTCTTTCATTAATACTTTAACTTATTTCTATGGATCATCATCTCGACATTTAAACGAGTGACACATGTCCTATTTGAATTTGATTGTTTGGCTTAAGGTGACCTAAAAATATTCTACCCATCAACAACAATAACAACAATAACTTAATAAAATCCCACCAATGAGATCTGAGGAGGATAGAGTGTACGCATACCTTACCCCTATCCCCGCGAGGATAAAGAGACTGTTTCCGGGAGAACCTCGGCTCAGAGACAATAGATCTGTGATAACAAACTCGAAAAATAATATCAGCAACTTGAGAGACAATAAATAAATAGAAAAACAGTAGCACAACTATTATGCAAAAGTGTGAAACACAACATAAATCGCTAGCAGGGTTATACAAAACACTATCATACTCGTCGGTACAAAGAGGGAAACTGGGACAAAGGGGGAAACCCCCTTAACCTACAACCCTAATGCTTGACCTCCACACCTTCCTATCAAGAGCCACGTCCTCGGAAATCTGGACCCGCGTCATGTCCTGCCTGAGTACCTCGGCTCAATACTTCTTAGTCCGCCCTCTACCTCTTCTCGTGGCCTGCCAAAGCCAACCGCTCACACCTCCTAACCGGGGTATCTAAGCTTCTTCTCTGCACGTGTCCCAACCATCTAAACCGTGTTTTTCGCATCTTATCGTCCACCGGAGCCATCATTAAGGTTATACATTTTGTGAAAGCCCTCTTATAACTTTGGTACGAAAAGTCTCATCTCCCACGATATTTGGTACCGATTAATATCATTGATTTCGTTATATTTGCTAACAAGATTAAAAGATTCCAAATGAGTGATTGGACTTAAATTAAACGTGGTAACATGATTAAAACTCAACATCAACTAATTTGTTTCAATTAAGTGGTTTTTTTTTCTTTCATCCTGCATATTTTTTCATAAAGTCAGATGGTTTCTAAGAGATGCAATCTTTCAAGACAATTTCTTTATTCGCAATTTAAGTCTACAACGTTCCTTTTTAACATATTCAGTAACTATGATTTTAGCTATACACTAGTGAATCTAGAGGTTGAACCAAGAAATGATCAGACCATTTCAAACTGTTATGAATTCACTGAATTTGTGTGGATGTCCGTTCATTCTTCTATGGATCCCATTCAAGAACCCATATACTTATTGAATGTTTCATTAAAATGTCGTAACTTTCATACGATTTTACACCCTGTAAAAGGGACTTTATTTTATGTATTAAGAGATACTTGAATGAAAAATATTTATATTCTCTTCTCTTCCTTTTTTTTCTTCTTATTTTATAACACGTTATCAGCATGGGTCTCTTACCAACTGAGATTATGTGCTTTAACCGGGTTCTATCTTCTTCCTAAAAGTATTAGTTAACCTTCTCTTCGGTGCAGGTACACTTTCATTTGCGTATACTATTTTATGGACCTTCTCAAGTTTCTGACCAACAATTGAATTTTAATATATTACTACAGGCATTACTTGCTCTGAGAATTATAATAATATTAACTTTGCTATGAAATTGAAAGACTACGTGCAATATTGCTCCTAAACATGTATCATAGAATGATAGATATTTACGTAGAATATGGTGCCATCTCATGTTCTGCTTCCTGTTTGCATTAGGGGGAACTTTTAGTTTAGAATTATTTGAACTTTCAAATTAGTAAATTTGATGTGCACATTTACATCTGCTAAACAAAATACTTACATCTTACTTTGATCATTCATTAGAGTAATACTTAAGATTCTTCCTCTTTTAGTTATGGTATGCTAACGCTAATTGATGTATTTGTCTCGAACGGTTAGAATATCTCTTTATATTGTAGTCATTCATAATTGTTTACATGCCTTTATGACTTGTAAAAGAAAAATTATGATGTAAATTAATTCGATTATTTATGATACTTTTCACTATGTTGAATTGATTAAATATTAAATTTATAGCTACACAAAATTATGTTACATTCCTTAAAATGAATAAAATAATTGTAATATATATTATATGAGAGTATGATGGTGGGCTCTAGTCCCGACGCTCCATGAGGGTAAGACATCAGGTTCAAGTTCTGGTGCACCATGATGATAAGACATTGAGTTTGAATCTCAATGTATGATATTGATGGCATAATGGTGGCTAAGAAAAAAAATAATGTCATATTAATAAAAAACCATGAAGTACGCCTCACTGGATCGGCTCCATTCCCCGAAACGAGTGTGATAACGATAGATCAAAAGTCTGAAAGATGACAAAATAATTATCGTGGCTATATGAATATACATGGGCGTGGCAAGGGACGAAATAATAATCGCCATAGTGGTGATTATTATAAATAAGAGAACAGTAAGTGTAATTTTTCATAAGGTAAAGGTAATATTTGCCACCGATGTGATATGAAAAATCATTGGGCACGAATTTATCGTACACTTGGACATTTGTCAAACTTTATCAAGTCTCTATAAAAGGGAAACAATATAAAGTTGAGATTCACTTGGCCTTTCAGAATAATGTTGAGGCGGAACGTATAAATAATCATGGTAAAGTTGAAGCAAACCTTGCCTATAAAGATGATATTTTTGAAGCCCTTGCATATTACTCATTTAGAAGTTGGAGACTTCTTTGAAAATCATAGCTGAAGACTTATTAATAGGAAAATATATAAGAATAATTTTTTTATTTTATTTTATGAAGTTCATATTTTGAATAAAACTTTTTATGTTGTTAGTATTACTTAATTCCCTAAATATAGTTTCTTTTGTTCTTAAATTTTTCAATATTACTTATGATGTATTTTTTTCTTTATGAAGAATATGAAAACTTCCCTGTCTTCAGTTGACCGTATGAATAATAAAAAAAAAATATGTCATCTTGATAGTGCTATGACGCACATCATATTAAAAGATAAGAGATATTTCTTTTATTTAATTATGAAAGAAGCCAATATCATAATAATACCTGGTAATACATAACTAATTGAGGGCTCTGGGGAGCGACTGTATTACTACCGGGAGAAACTATATTGGTTGTTAATGATGCATTATATTGCAGTATGTCTCAAACACTTGTTGAGTTTCAAAGATATTTGCCAAAATGGCTATCATATTGAGACCACCAATGAAGGAAAGATTGAATGCCTTTATATTACTATAATAAAAGCAGAAAAGAAGTATGTGCTTGAAAAGCATCCTGCATCCGGATTATACTACACTAGTATTAATGTAGTCGAATCACATGTCATAGTAAACAAAGAGTTTACTAACGAGCATGACCAATTGGGCTAACCCAGTTACAATATGATGCGCAAAATAATTGAGAATTCACATGGTCATTCATCGAAGAACCAGAAGATTCTTCAAACTAAAGAATTATCTTGTGCTGCATGTTCTCAAGGCAAATTGATTATCAGACCATTAATAATTAAAGTTGGAGTTGAATTTCCTGCATTTTTGGAATATATACAGGGTGATATATGTGAGCCCATACACCCTCCATGTGGACCAATCAAATAATATATGATTTTGATAGATGCATATACAAGATGATCACATGTGTGTTTGTTATCAACCTGCAATTTGGCTTTTGGCTCAATTAATAAAATTAAGATCACATTTCTAGGTCATGCAATTACGACACTTCGTCTTGATAATGCTGGTGAATTTATGTTCTAGGCTTTTAATGATTATTGTATATCAACTGAGATAACAATTGAGCATCCACTTGCTCATATTCATACTCAAAATGGTCTAGCAGAATCATTGATCAAACGCCTCAAATGAATTGCTAGACGAATGCTTTTGAGAACAAAACTCCCCATTTCGTCATGGGGTCATGCTATTTTGCATCCAGCGGCTCTTGTACGGATCAACCCCACAAGTTATCATAAAGTTTCCCTATTACAATTAGCTTCAGGCCATGAGCCAAATATTTTCCATCTCAGAATATTTAGATGTGCGGTATATGTTCCAGTTGCTCCACCACAATGCACAATGCACAATGATAGGTCCCCAAAGAAGATTGGGGATATATTTTGGGTCTGAATCTCCTTCTATTATAAAATATTTGGAAACCTATGACTGGGGATTTATTTACTGCAAGATTTGCTAATTGTCATTTTGTTGAGTCAGTATACCCAGCATTAGGGGGAGAAAATAAGCAGTTGGAAAAGTAGATAGATTGGAATGCATTATCATTATGTCATTTAGATCCTCGAACAAATCAGTATGAACATGAGGTTCAAATAATAATTTATTTGTAAAATATTGTAAATCAACTGTTAGTTGCATTTAATGACATACCAATGGTAACTAAGTCACATACTTCAGCTCTTAATGCTCCTATTTTGAATTGATGTTACGCTTGGACAATCTATAAATGCAAAATAAGTGTAAGGCGATGCTTGAAACATGGTAGACCAATCGGTTTCAAAGATAAAAATTCCCAAAAGAGAAAAGGAGCAAATGATTTAGAGGATCATAATATGAAGGCAATTGCTCAAAAAAAGTCATGTGACATAATAAATGATAAGACCTTAGAGGAGGTCCAGATACC
Source organism: Nicotiana knightiana (assembly GCA_005239525.1). Taxonomy (NCBI): domain Eukaryota; kingdom Viridiplantae; phylum Streptophyta; class Magnoliopsida; order Solanales; family Solanaceae; genus Nicotiana; species Nicotiana knightiana. The sequence goes on along the minus strand of ML382278.1, from coordinate 5,263 downwards.
TGAAAATAATAAGAATGAAGAGATCTCAATAAATTATGTCTCTACGAAAAAAATGTGGAATCGAAATAATATTATTTTCAACAACGTTTTGCTTCTAATGTTGCTGTTGAAATAATGCAACATGATGAGGATCTTGAACCAAGATCTGTCGATGAATGTAGACAGAGAGATTATTGGCCAAAATGGAAAGATGTTATCCAGGTAAAGTTAACTTCACTTGAAAAACATGAAATATTCAGAGGTATAGTTCGAACACCTGAAGGAATAAAGACAGTTGGATACAAATGAGTTTTTGTGCGAAACGAAATGATAAAAATGAGGTCGATAGATATAAAGCACGACTTGTGGCATAAGAATTTTTGCAAAGGCTTGGCATTGATTATATAGAGACATATTCTCCTGTGGTGGATGCAATCACCATCAGGTATCTTATAAATCTGGCAGTCTATGAAAAATTTGATATGCGTCCAATATATATTGTAGCCTATTTGTATGGCATATTAGACAATGAAATTTATATGAAAATTTCTAAAGGGTTTTAAGTGCCTGAAGCTTATAAAGGTTTACGGGAAACTTGTTAAATAAAGCTTCAAAAATTCTTATATGGATTGAAACAATCCGAGAGAATATGGTATAATCGCTTGAGTGAGTACTTGATGAAAGAAGGGTATAAGAATGATCCAGTTTGTCCCTGTGTATTTATAAAAGAGTTGGATCTGAATTTGTTATAATCGCTTTGTATGTTGATGATCTAAACATCATTGTAACTCCTGCGAAATTCAAAAAGTAGTAGATTGTTTGAAAAAATAGTTTGAAATGAAATATCTTGGAAAGATAAGATTTTGTCTTGGTCTACAAATTGAGCATATGAAAGATAGAATTTTTATTCATCAATCAACTTATACCGAAAAGTTCCTAAAGCATTTTTATATGGATAAAGCACATCCATTGAGTATCCCGATGATTGTGAGATCACTCGATATAAATAAAGATCCATTCCGACCTCATAAAAATGATGAAGAACTTCTTGGTGATGAAACTCCATAGCTTAGTGAACTTGCGCCATTAATGTATCTTGCAAATAATACTCGACCAGATATAGCTTATGCAGTAAGTTTATTAGCAAGATTTAGTTCCTTTCCAATAACAAGACACTGGATTGGTGTTAAGCATATTTTCAGATACCTCCGAGGGGCTATTGGTATGAGACTATTTTATTCTTATGACCGATTCACAAATGATTGGTTTGTAGATGCATGTTATTTGTATGATTCACATAAAGGTCGATCTCAAACATGCTATCTATTTACTTGTGGAGGTACAACTATTTCACCTCGTTCAACAAAACAAACTTTAGCTGCTACATCTTCCAATCATGCAGAGATAATAGCTATTCATGAAGCTAGCCGAGAATATGTGTTGATACCTAATTTTTTATTATATTATTTTCAAATGCATATATATCTTCAAAACAATGCATGAACATCGATTAATATTTTTTCATAATTTTTGCATTTTAAAGGATTTTTAATTATTTATCCCAGTATTTTTATTATATAAATAATTATTAATTGCATCACAAATGGTTTTATGATAAGTTTATTTGCTTAATTTTATCATTTATATCTATACTAAGTTTTAATTATTTCAGGAATAATCATATTTATATTTTAGGGTTATAATTGTAATAACCTTGCAATAATAGCTCACAAGTGCATAATTACTTTATTTCACAAGAAAATGACATTTTATATTTTTATAATATTAAGTAATTATTTTAAATTATTTTTTATGCATTAATAGAATTTTTTATTTTTTATTAGCTATTTTATAAATTATTTATCAAATTAATTGGGTATTTAACAAATGGTCCCTTTTAATTTAATTTCATTTTTCGGATCTGGACCAAACCATTACCCTTAGCCCAATTAAAATACCCACAACCCAATCTCCTATCTGACCCGCCCAACCACCAGATCGAATCCTGGCCGTTGATCTCAGAGATCAACGGTCCAGGATGTGGTCACCATTTTTAATTACCCAAAACCCCCAAACCCTACTCACTTCTCCAATTTTGCCGCCCCCAAATCCCTTCCCTCCTCCATTCTCTCTCAAACTCTCCCCTAACCCTAGCCGCCGTCACCAGAAACCATTCAATCTATGAGGTTTTCCATCGATTTTAGGCCCTATCCGACCTCCTATCTCTACTGGCTATTCGATTTCTTTGTTGGTTTGATGGAATCTCAAAGAGATTCAACTCAAATTCGGTCCAAACCCTTTCATTTTTCTCAATGAACCTGCCTGTGTTCATCTCCATGTTTGCGAGTACTGTTATTTTCATGTTTTCGGCTTAAATCTATGATTCCAAACCGGATTTTTTTCTCACATCAGTCATTTTTTAAAACCCGAGTCACTTACTATTCGAGTCGGTTCAGATCTCTATAGATCTGAGATATTTTTGAGTTTAGCTAATATTTCTCTTCAAAGATCTTTTATTTTTTCTTATTATTAACCTATTTTTATTTTCTCTAAAACTAGGGTTTCATCCCTTTGAGTTTTTTGCAAAAGTACTAAATTTCTTAAGTGTTTAACTTTGGTTTTATTTACGTGTTCGACTGATTCTCATAGCCCGTTATTCCTTGTCCGTGTCAATTAACAGAGGTTAATTGATTTTATTTGACTAATTAGGGTTTGAAACTATATTCTCTGCTGAAATTGGTATTTCTCCGCGATTTTATTTATTTTTTCCTTATTTGTGATTCACAGTTGGTACTGCTTTCCTTAATTATGCTATTGACCTAATTTCTAGGTTCTGATTTACTAACCGACCTATAAATGGCCTCTAACTTATTTCTTGCCTTATTAAGCCTTAATCTGGGCTGTTAATTGATTCTCCCCAATTTAAGGGGGTCTTTCGAGGATCCTGTTGTGTTAATTTATTGGGTCTATTCCTGATTAACTGGTCAATTTTATTCGCATGCCTTATTTTTAAACTCTAAATCTTCCTTGCCTGATTTGTCTACTCTGTTGAATGCTATATAAACCCCCATTCTGATTTTTCAACACACACGAACACACACAGAAAGATACAGAAACACCTACACACACAAACACTTACTTTCACTCGCACACTCACAACTGTAGTTCTTTCTGTTACTTCTACTTGCTACATTGTCTAGCCGGCTGAACGCCAAGGCTAGACTCTTAGATTCTACTTGCCTTCACCTTCCTATTTGCTAGCTCTTAACTGGTATGCCTCCACTTCTGTTGTCATTCTATATGCTATGTAGTTAGACCTCAAAATGCTTCTGTTTGCCTTATGTTTTTCTGTTTATTGTTCTTAACTATCACGACTTAATTCCGATTGATTTGTCCTATCCTATATGTTAGTATGGCATATTCCTGTTTGATCCATGACACTTGTTTACTTGTTTCTCAACTAGCACACCTCAATCTTGTCCTGTTTTATGTGTTGATAATTTACCTTAGCATGTTCCTGATTAATTCATGATTTCTGTATACTTCTTTCAAGGATAATGCGCTTTAAATTCCTGCTATCCTTTCTGCACGACTGTCTGACTAGTAACTTAACTTCAGCATGTTGTTCTCTGTTTAATACATGTCTATATGCTCACCTAGTAATGGTTAATGAACTAAGTCAATTCCAACCATAGGAAACCTTATTTGACTTAATTATGACTCTGTTCTGCCTATGATTCCAGTGTTCCTGGTGATTGTTTAACTACTGGAATTCATGTCTGAATTCAGTCTGCTAAATATGGTTATGTTTGTAGTTTTTAATCTTATAGTCTGTTTCTATTCACTTCTAAAGAAACCAAACGGTTTTTCTAAAACTATCTCCTACTCTTACATACTATTTTCAACTCCTACTCTTAGATATCTAGGGTCCTGCCCCAGTGTGAGCACTGTCTAGGAGTTCACGAGACTCCTCCGAACTCTGACAGATTGGGGCTGGCCTTCCAAGCTTGTTTACAAAAATGTTTCTTTGAAAAGGTTCTGGTGTGAGCATCGCCCGGGGTCCTTGAGGCCTTTGGGAACTTTGACACACCAGAAGCCCATTTGGTGTATTATGAACTACTGGTGTACTCCAGATTTGATTGAAGGCCGGGCTTCCAGGTTGACTTTGGACCTGCCAAGGCTCCCTATAGTATAGTGATTTTCATTATGTAACTCATTTGTATTGGTCTGTAATAATAATCTTTGTAAAACAAATATGGGGGTTAGTAGTGAAGCAGGGGAGGGATTTTTATATATCTTTGTTGGGTTCGGGTAGAAATCATGCCTATAGGTTGTGTGATGATTCTTTATATGCATGCCACTAAAAACCATGCCTATAGAACTAATCCCGTTATTTGTAATCCTGAATTTTCACTTACATCCTAGAAATCCTACTTCTAGTTAGTTTTATCAATTCTGCATCAAAGAACCATATTTTCAGAATCTCCATGTGTGCATTAGAAATCATGTTTCTAGGATCTTCCTTGTTGAACTTGCTTGGCAACTGGTTAACCCGCCTAGATATCATGCCTATAAGAAACGTGTGTGTAAATCAGTTTTAACGCTTAGATATCATGCCTATAGGTAAACATACAAATCAGTTTCTGCATTTAGATATCACACTTATAACCCGTTCCAACACAGAAAGCATGCCTATAGGAGCTAAAAGATAAAATCCGCCTGTTAAAAATCAGTAACTGGTTTACAACTTAGATACTATGTCTATAGGATTCTGCCCAGTTATCACTTAGGCAACCCTGTAGGCATGGGTTTTAAAAATTGTGATTGCTTGCTGTTTGAAAACGTGCCCAGATTCAGAGTAAGTAAAAGAATCAGTAGGCAAACGGATGGTACTCACTGCCCCGCCTTAATAAAACTGTTATATATTCTGTTTATGCTCATTTAGATATCCTGCTTATAGGATCCTGAAATCATAAAAATATTGCTTGAATAGCGTGCATCTGTTTGTCTATTTGTGGAGGTAAATATGAGCCCCTTAATTGCTACTTATGTGATAGTCCTACTTGATTTTTGTTTGTCGCTTAATTTTCTCCTTTTAAGCAACATAGGTGAGTCTAGAACCACCTTAAATAGAGGTCCTAAACACCTCCAGGGCCATAGGTAAGGGATGGGTAGTGCACGCATAATGTACGTACTGGATGTTATTAGAACGCTTAGGTAGTGTCACACCTCCTTTTTCATACGCCCCAAAGGGGTATGGGAGTTCTTCCAATTAAAGTGACAT
>ML382276.1:59664-151402 GCA_005239525.1 Nicotiana knightiana | reverse complement strand
TATATATATATATATATATATATATATATATATATATATATATGGATCACACATATCATGTCAGTATCCCTCAGAGGTACCCAGATGTTGGAGGTTGCATATACTCTATCCCTGTTTACATTACTGTTCTTACTTATGCTTTCCTGCTTTACATACTCAGTACTTTATTTGTTCTGACGTCCTTTTTATTTGTGGATGATGCATGTCATGGTGCAGGTCCTAGTAGATAGGTAGACGTAGCTCCCCCACCACATTAGGCTTCCAGTTCAGCGGTTATTGGGAAGATTCTTTCTCCGGACTTGCCGTGGTCTTGATATGCATTTTTATTATTAGATATTATGGGTATGTCGGGACCCTGTTCCGGAAATGTTGTATCACTTATGCTCCTTTAGAGGCTCATAGACAGGTGTCGATTCATGTATAGTTGGTATGCCTTGTTGAATAGTCTTTCATGGCAGCGTTGTAGCTCGTACTTATATGTAGTTTCTTAGTAGTCTTGTTATCCCATGTGATGTAGGTTCATGCCATTATCTTTCATTGTTTATTGTTCATGATCCATATCTACCATTTATATTGATCTCGTCGGCCCTTAAAGATAATAAAGAAGGTTAGATAAAATGTACGTTGGTGCTCGACAAGTATGGCCCGGGTGCTAGTCATGATCCTTCAGTTTGGGTCGTGACAAACTTGGTATCAGAGCAAGTCTGTCCTAGGGGTAGTCTATGAGTCGTGTCTAGTAGATTCTTGATTACTGATCTGTAGCACGCCTCATTTATAATCAGGAGACTACATGACATCTAGGGTTGTTACCTTCTTCCTGAATCTAGATCGTGCATAGAGTTGAGTCTTTAGTGTTCGTATCTAATATTAACCTTGTTTTCTTTCAGCGATGCCTTCGACTAGGAACAAAGAGATTAGTAGACGACTTGATATAGCTACGGGAGAGGGTACCAGTCAGGTGCCTCAAGCCAGTGCAGGCCAAAGTGAGTCTCAAAGTGAGATGCCGTCTCATACCTCATGTACTCCGTCTCATCCAGAGGATATTAGGAGGCACCCAGCACCACCAGTTCCTCCGTCTGGCCCTACAGACCAGGATATGCGGACTGCGGTGTAGTTATTGACTAGCTTTGTAGCTACTCAGGCTTAGAGGCAAAATATCGGTGTTGTTGATAAACCAGATAGTACGAGAGTTCGTGATTTATCAATCTAGACCCTCCAGTGTTTACCCGATCAGAACCCAAGGAGGACGTGCCGACTTTTATTGACCAGATTCATCGTACACTACGGGTTATGCATGCTATAGATACAAAGGCAGTAGAGTTGGCTTCTTATCAGTTACGAGATTTAGCGGTTTTCTGGTATGATAGTTGGGAGAGATCCAAGGGTATGAACGCCCCTCCAACTGTGTGGAAGGAATTTTCTGAGGCTTTTCTTCGTCACTATTTGCCAGTTGAGATACGACGAGCTAGAGCTGATAAGTTATTGAACCTTAGACAAGGTAATATGAGTGTGCGAGAGTATAGTATGCAGTTTGATTCTTTAGCAAGGTATGCTCCCCATATGGTGGCCGAAATGAGTGATAGGGTGAATATGTTCGTGAACGGGTTGGGACCACATCTGATAAATGAGTGCATGACATCCTCCTTGGTGGAGGGCATTGATATTTCCTGTATTCTGGCTTATGCCCAGACCCTAGAGGATCGTAAGCGCCAGCAAAGGGCAGATAGGGAGCAGGATAGGGGCCAACATAAGCGGGCGAGATTTGTAGGGTATTCTCATCACTTCAGAGGTAGTGTTAGGCCCCAGTTTTCGAGGAGTTCATCGCCACCTGTAGCTAGTGCTCCTCCACAATTTCAGATGCCTCGGTATGATCAATTTACCTATTCTGGTCCAGGTCAGAGTTCACGGGCATCAGGATCACAATATCATAGGGATACTAGTCAGACAAGACCCCCCACACCTTTTTGTGATCACCGCGGCAAGGCCCACTTTGGACTGTGCCGTCTAGGTTCTGATACGTGCTATTCTTGCAGACAGCCTGGCCATATGATGCGGGATTGTCCTAACAGAGAAGGTGGTGGTATGGCTCAGCAAACTGGATCTGTGTCTGGTTCTTCCTCATCAGTTCGACCTCCAGAACGGGTTTTCAATAATCGACAAGTAGTGGTAGAGGTAGAGGTGCAGTGCCGAGTTCGAGTGGTGCTCAAAGTCGAACATATGCTCTAGTAGGTCAACAGGATCTTGAGTCGTCTCAGGATGTTGTTACCGGTATATTGTCTGTGTTTTCTTACGATGTATATGCGTTGATTGATCTTGGATCTACATTATCATATGTTACACCCTTTGTGGCTAATAAGTTTGGTATTGAACCTGAATTGATAAGTAAACCACTTGCGGTATCTACTCCTATAGGAGATTCTGGTATTGCTAGAAGGTTATATAGAGGTTGCACAGTGATGATTTGTAGTCGTCAAACCTCGACGAATTTATTTGAATTAGAAATGGTTGATTTCGATGTGATAATGGGAATGGACTGGTTAGCCTCATGCTATGCAAATGTTGATTGTCATATGAAGATAGTTAGGTTTCAATTTCCTGATGAACCCGCCATCGAGTGGAAAGGGAACATTGCTACGCCAAAATGTAGGTTTACTTCCTATATTAAGGCAAGGAAGATGATCTCAAAAGGTTACATTTATCATCTCGTTCGTGTTAGGGAAGCGGAGGAGAAGCCGACTACTCTATAATTCATCCCCGTGGTCAATGAATTTCCAGATGTTTTTCCAGATGAACTCCCAGGTCTTCCTCCTGAAAGGGAGATTGGGTTTAGCATTGATATGTTGCCTAACACTCAACCCATATCTATTCCTCCGTACAGGATGGCCTTGGCAGAGTTGCAAGAGTTGAAGGTGCAATTGAAGGACTTGCTGGGTAAAGGCTTTATTAGGCCTAGCACTTTACCTTGGGGTGCACCAATCATGTTCGTGCGAAGAAAGACGTGTCGTTAAGGATGTGTATTGATTATCAACAATTGAATAAGTTTACTATAAAGAAGAAGTACCCACTTCCAAGGATTGACGGCCTATTTGACCAACTCCAGGGTGCCAAGTATTTCTCCAAGATTGACTTACGTTCAGGGTATCATCAGGTGAGGGTTAAGCAGAAGGATATTCCAAAGACGGCCTTCCGGACAAGATATGGGAACTTTGAGTTCTTGGTGATGTTGTTCGGGATAACAAATACCCCAACAATTTTTATGGATCTCATGAATACTGTAGTCAGGCCCTATCTTGATGTGTTCGTGATTGTATTCATTGATGACATTTTTGTGTATTCTTGTTCTGAGGCGGAACATGTGGGCCACTTGCGGATAATATTACAGACACTTCAGGATCGTAAGTTATATGCTAAGCTCTCCAAATGTGAATTCTGGCTGAACTCAGTAGCATTCCTTGGCCATGTGATATCTGGCGAGGGTATTAGTGTCGACACTCAAAAGATTGATGCAGTAAAGAATTGGTCGAGACCTACAACATCAGAAGTCTGCAGCTTCCTAGGGCTAGCAGGATATTATAGGTGATTTGTAGAAGGGTTTTCCTCTATATCAGCACCATTGACTAAGTTAACACAGAAAGATACTAAGTTTTAGTGATTTGACGCTTGTGAACGAAGTTTTCAGGAGTTAAAGAATCGATTGACATCTGCGCCAGTGCTCACTCTCCCAGAATGAACAAAAGGTTACGTGGTATATTATGATGCCTCGGGTTTAGGTTTGGGGTGCGTATTGATGCAATATGGGAAGGTGATTTCTTATGCATCAACATAATTGAAGAAGCATGAAAAGAATTACCCGACCCATGATTTGGAATTGGCTGCAGTAATATATGCTTTGAAGATATGGCGGCACTACTTATACGGCGTCCATGTTGACATCTACACAGATCACAAGAGTTTGCAATACATCTTTAAGCAGAAGGAGTTGAATTTGAGGCAGCGTAGGTGGCTTGAATTACTGAAGATTACGATATCGAGATATTGTACCATCCCGGTAAAGCCAATGTTGTGGAAGACGCTCTCAGTCGTAAGTCAATGTGAAGCTTAGTACACATTTAGGCAGGTAGACAGGGGTTGACTAAAGAGCTTCTTCAGCTAGCCAATATGAGAATTAGATTGTTAGACTCTGATGATGGAGGGGTTATTGTACAGAATACATCAGAATCATCTTTGGTAGCCGAGGTAAAAGCACGAAAATATGAGGATCCTACCTTAGTACGATTGAGAGAGAGCATTCAACAGTGTAAAATTACGGCTTTTGATATCGAAGCAGATGGGGCACTGAGATACCAGGGCCGGGCCGGCTATGTGTGCCTGATGTGGCAAGGTTGAGAGAGAAGATTATGATTGAGATTCATCAATCCCGATATTCCATCCATCCCGGCTCGGCAAAGATGTATCATGATGTTAAGGAGCAGTATTGGTGGGATAACATGAAGAAGTATATTGCAGAATTTGTAGCCCAGTGTCCTAATTTTCAACAAGTAAAAATCGAACATCAGAAACCTAGTGGATTTCTTCAGAATATAGAGATTCCGACCTGGAAATGGGAGGTGATAAATATGGACTTTATTCTTGGATTACCTCTCTCCTATCATAAGTTTGACTCCATATGGGTGATAGTTGATCGACTTACAAAATGGGTCCATTATCTGCTAGTTAAGACAACTTACACAGCTGAAGATTATGCGAAGTTGTATATCAAGGAGATTGTTAGGCTTCATGGCGTGCCGGTATCTATTATATCAGACCGAGGAGCGCAATTTATGACTATCTTTTGGAGGTCTTTTCAGAAAGCTTTAGGCACACAAGTGAATCTCAGCACTGCATTCCATCCACAAACTAACGGAAAGGCTGAACGTACCATTCAGACACTTGAAGATATGCTACGAGCATGTGTTCTGGATTTCAAGGGGAATTGGGATGACCATCTTCCACTCATAGAATTTGCCTACAATAATAGCTACCATTCTAATATTAAAATGGACCCGTACGAGGCACTATACGGGAGGAGATGTAGATCACCACTTGGATGGTTTGAAGTCGGTGAAACAGAACTATATGGGCTAGATTTGATTCACCAAGCCATTGAGAAGGTGAAACTGATACAAGGGCGGCCGAGAACGGCACAGAGCAGGAAAAAGTCTTATTCTGATGTCCGACGTCATGATCTGGAGTTTGAGGTTGGTGATTGGGTTTTCCTAAGGATCTCACCGATGAAGGGTTTTGTGCGTGTTGGGATGAAGGGTAAGCTGAGTCCGCGGTATATCGGTCAGTACAAAATTCTTCGACGAATTGGACAAGTTGCTTATGAGTTAGAATTGCCCTCCGAATTGGAATTTTTCTACCCGGTATTCCATGTATCTATGTTGAGGAAATGTATTTGATACCCTTTTCGGGTCGTCCCTATCAAATATGTACAAGTCAAAGAGGATCTATCATATGAACAAGTGCCAATGGCTATATTAGATCGACAAGTCCGCAAGTTGAGAACAAATGATGTAGCATCCGTCAAAGTATTGTGGAGGAACAAGAATAGGGAGGAAATCACATGGGAAGAATAAGAGGATATGAAATCTAAATACCCTTACTTGTTCCAGATTCAAGATAACGAGGATGTCGCGGGGACGCAGGATGCATTAGAAGGTGAAATGGCTCTATGAGGTACGTATGAGCTTGAGAATACTCTTCCTTAATACAAAATTGTGATATACAGATTATGTTCATATCAATAATGCTTGGTATAGCCTTGTGAGACTATACATTGGGTTCAACTACTTGCAAGTTTGGCTAGTATCCATTTTATAGGGGAAACTCGGCCGGAAATTTCCGTTGGAATCCATGATGAGTTAGGCTCCCTATAAACCCTTACATTTGAGGCTGAATGTTCCTAAGGGGGGAGAATGTTACAACCCATATTTACGTATGTTGTTCATGCCATAAGTTAGCCGACATAAATCTGAGAAGAAATTATCTTTGAGATGATAGGAAGTTAATCCTATTGGTCTTAAATGATACAAGAGTGTACAAGGGTGATTAACAAGTATTAGAAGTTAAACGAATCAAGGATGTTGTAACCCGTATTTTTGGGTAAACCTAGGGGTTCTTAATACTCTCAAGAGGTTGTATTTTAAGGTATTTGAATCATAAAATATTCGTATCATAAGTCTTGAAGTCAAACGAGTTATGAAACAAAAGTCGAAGTGTCGCAACTTATGTTCATAATTTTATGTAAACTTTAGATAAAATGTTACCAAGTTTTTCTCCCAATTTACTTGGAATTACGGGGTGATGTACCAACTAAATTGAATACCTATAAGTCTAGTTTCTAACGAATTAAACCTTTTAACAATACGATATCGGAGTAGAGAGATATAGGCATTGTTGCGAGATTGCACAGGCCGCTAGGTGACAAGTAGGTGTGTCACCTACTTGGTTAAATGAGAGCCCAAAAATAGGAAATTTCGGGTCGGCCAAAGAGCCCATTTAAAGTATTATCTCCTGTAATATAACCCTCATTGTATATCACGAATAACCAGAGCTAAACCCCTACAAGATTCCTCCCAAAAATTATCCACAAACCCTAATTGATTTCCTCTCTCTTTCAAGTTCTAATTGGGGGTAAAACCTAGAGTTTGAAGAACCAACTTAAGGGCTGAGTTATCCAATAAGTAAGGTAAGTTTACTGATCTATTTCATTCATTTTTTCTGCTGTAAATTCATGGAAATTCGTTCTATACTTGTAAGAACTTACAGGACGGTGATCGGAAGCCATGAGTTCGAGTTATTCAATTGTAGTGGACTGTTTTGTGGACTGTTTTGTGTTGCTGTTGGGCTGCGTGTTTTACTACTGTTTTGTGGATTTTTGGAGGAGGAAGGGTGTGTAGAAACACCATATAGATGTAGGGTGGTGGTCTGATCGTTCGTTGTAACATTTCCGGGTCGTCTGACACTACTACGGTGGTCGTCTTATGTATGAAGTGATTAGGTTGTGTGGACTGTTTTGGGAGGATCAATATGATTATTATTGATGTTGTTTGAAATGTTTGGTGATTGTTTTGACTTGTGTGAATTGATATATATAGGGGAGGTTCTGTCCGTTTCATCGTAAAATATGTTATGGTCGATACATAATAGTTACGACGCTAAAACGATAATGATAGTGTCGTTTCTATTATTGTAGATTAAGGAGTAATGACATTTTCATATCTCGAGGTTGAGCAGTATATATACAATTTATGTGAGGCTATCTCTTTCATTATTTTGCACGACTCCGATTATACATAATGCAATGAGCGAGCTTCCAAAGATACTCTAGCGAGCCGTGCTTTAGTCAGTCGGGTATGGAACCTATTGTTCAACCACTGATCAGTTGGGTTTTATTGAGCTCCACGTTGACGGGTACGTTTTACAAAGACTATTACGGCCGGGTACGATATGATGATGATGTTGCCCATAGAGGCGTACGTTTTAAAAGTTTATGTAAATATATATGTATGTATCAGGCATTACATGTCAGAACCCCTCAGAGGTACCCAGATGTTAGAGGTTGTATATACTCTATCCCTGTTTACATTATTGTTCTTACTTATGCTTTCCTGCTTTACATACTCAGTACTTTATTCGTACTGACATCCTTTTTATTTGTGGATGTTGCATGTCGTGCTGCAGGTCCTGGTAGATAGGTAGACGCAACTCCTCTACCACATTAGGCTTCCCACTTCAGCGGTTATTGGCAAGATCCTTTCTCCGGACTTGTTGTGGTCTTGGTATGCATTTTTATTATTAGATATTATGGGTATGTCGGGACCCTGTTTCGGAAATGTTGTATCACTTATTCTCCTTATAGGCTCATAGACAGATGTTGACTCATGTATAGTTGGTATGCCTTGTTGGCTAATTTTTGTTGTATAGTCTTTCATGGAGGCGTTGTAGCTCGTACCTTATATGTAGTTTTGTATTAGTCTTGTTATCCCATGTGATGTAGGTTCATGCCATTATCTTTCATGGTTTATTGTTCATGATCCATATCTACCATTTATATTGATCTCGTCGGCCCTTAAAGATAATAAATAATGTTAGATAAAATGTACGTTGGTGCTCGGCAAGTATGTCCCGGGTGCTAGTCATGATCCTCCAGTTTGGGTCGTGACATTTTCTGGATATGCCCCATAAGTTTTTAGTTACGTCTGTTCATGTGTTGACTCCGGTGGGTGATACTATTGTTGTGGACCGTGTGTATCGGTCGTGTGTGATATCTATTGGGGGTCTGGAGACTCGAATGGACCTACTGTTACTCAGCATGGTTGATTTTGATGTGATATTGGGCATGGATTGGTTATCTTCGTGTCATGTTTTTCATGAATGTCACGCTAAGACCGTGACGTTAGCTATGCCAGGATGTCCGAGGGTTGAGAAGGGGTGTTTATCTTATCTGGCTTTTGTGAGGGATGTCAGTGGTGAGACTCCAGCTATTGATTTGGTTCTTGTGGTCCGTGACTTTCCGGACGTGTTTCCTGCAGACCTGCCAGGCATGCCACCTGACATGGACATTGATTTTGGTATTGACCTGGTACCAGGCACCAACGGAGCTAAGGGAGTTAAAGGAGCAGCTTCAGGAACTCCTAGATAAGGGGTTCATTTGGCCTAGTGTGTCACCTTGGGGTGCACCAGTGTTGTTTGTAAAGAAGAAGGATGGTTCTATGCGTATGTGTATTGATTATCGGCAACTGAAAAGAGTTACGGTGAAGAACCGGTATACCTTGCCTCGTATAGATGACTTCTTTGATCAGTTGCAGGGTGCCAGGGTATTTTCCAAGATTGACTTGCGTTTCGGCTATCATCAGTTGAAGATTCGGGGGCCAGACATTCCGAAGACTGCTTTCAGGACTAGATATGGTCATTATGAGTTTTAGGTTATGTCATTCGGGCTGACCAATGCTCCAGCAGCCTTTATGCACTTGATGCACAGTGTATTTCGGCCTTATATAGATTCTTTCGTCATCGTGTTTATTGACGATATCTTGGTGTATTCCCAATCTCGAGAGGATCATAGGCAGCATTTGAGAGTTGCGCTTCAAACCTTGGGGGAGAAGAGATTGTATGCAAATTTTTTGAAGTGTGAGTTCTGGCTTGATTCAGTAGCGTTCTTAGGGCACGTGGTGTCCAGTAAGGGTATTCAGGTTGACCCAAAGAAGATAGAGGCAGTGTAGAGCTGGCCTAGAGCGTAATCAACTACCGACATTCGCAGTTTCCTTGGTCTTGCAGGGTACTATCGCCGTTTTGTAGAGGGACTTTCATCTATTGCAGCACCTATGACCAGACTGACCCAGAAGGGTGCTCAGTCAGGTGGACTGAGGAGTGTGAGGAGAGCTTTCAGAAGCTCAAGTCAGCTTTGACTACAACTCCGGTATTGATTTTGCCTACGGGTTCAGGTTGTTATACAGTTTACTGTAATTCCTCGAGAGTTGTCCTTGGAGAAGTTTTGATGCAGGATAGTAGGGTGATTGCCTACGCATCCAGACAGTTGAAGGTGCACGAGAAGAATTATCCAGTGCACGATCTTGAGCTAGCAGCTGTTGCCCACGCCTTGAAGATTTGGCGTCATTATTTGTATAGAGTGCATTGTGAGATTTTCACTGATCACCATAGTTTGTAGAATCTGTTTAAGCAGAAGGATCTGAATTTGCATCAGAGGAGGTGGTTGGATCTTCTCAAGGATTATGCCCTCACTATTTTATATCATCCGGGGAAGGCCAATGTAGTGGTCGATACCCTGAGTCGCAGAGCGGAGAGTTTGGGGAGTCTATCCTACCTTCCAATAGCAGAGCAGCCATTAGCCCTTGATGTTCAAGCTTTAGCGGGTCATTTGGTGAGATTGAATTTACCAGAGCCCCCGTGGGTATTGGCTTGTGTAGCCTCCAGGTCTTCTCTTTATGATCAGATTAGAGCACACCAGTATGATGATCCATACTTGCTCGTTCTTCAGGACAGGGTCCTTCGGTGATGCCAAGGATGTGGTTATTGGTGATGATGGGGTCATGAGGATGCAGGATCGGATTTTTGTGACCAATGTGGATGGACTTCGAGATTTGATTCTAGCTGAGGCCCATAGTTCGCGGTATTCCATCCATCCGGGTGCCGCAAAGATGTATCAGAATCTGAGACAACATTATTGGTGGAGGCGGATGAAGAGGGATATTGTTGAGTTCGTGGATAGGTGTCTCAACTGTCAGCAGGTCAAGCATGAGCACCAGAGACCGGGTGAATTTCTTCATAGATTAGATATTGCAGAGTGGAAGTGGGAGCGAATCACCATGGACTTTGTAGTTGGGCTCCCACGGACTTCGAGGAGGTTTGATGCTATATGGGTTATTGTGGATCGGCTGACCAAGTCCGCGCACTACATTCTTGTTGGTAGTACTTATTCTTCGGAGCAGTTAGCTGAGATTTATATAAGGGATATTGTCCGATTGAATGGGGTTCCAGTTTCTATCATTTCTGACATAGGTACTCAGTTCACATCTCAGTTTTGGAGGGTCGTGCAGAGGGAGTTAAGTACTCAGGTCGAGTTGAGCACAATGTTTCATCCTCAGACCGACGGCCAGTCGGAGCGTACTATTCAGATTTTGAAGGATATGTTGCGTGCCTGTGTCATTGATTTTTGGGGTTCATGGGACCAGTTTCTGCCACTCGCGGAGTTTGCATATAATAATAGTTATAATTCGAGTATTCAGATGGCTCCGTATGAGGATTTATATGGTAGGAGGTGCAGATCTTTGCTTGGTTGGTTCGAGTCGGGCGAGGCTAGGTTATTGGGCATAGACTTGGTTTAGGATGCGTTGGGGTAAGGTGAAGTTGATTCAGGAGCGGCTTCGCATGGCGCAGTCTAGGCAGAAGAGTTATACGGACCGAAAGGTCCGAGATGTGTCTTTCGTGGTTGGGGAGAAGGTGCTTCTGAAGGTGTCACCCATGAAGGGTGTTATGAGGTTCGGGAAGAGGGGAAAGCTGAGTCCCAGGTTCATTGGGCCATTTTAGGTGCTCCAGAGGATTGGGGAGGTGGCTTATCGGCTTTTCATGCCTCCCAACTTATAGAGTATTCATCCTGTGTTCCATGTTTCGATGCTCCAGAAGTATGTTGGTGACCCGTCCCATGTTTTGGACTTCAGCACGGTTCAGCTCGAGGATGATATGTCATATGAGGTAGATCCAGTGGCTATTTTGGGTTGTCAGGTCAGAAAGCTGAGGTCTAAGGATATAGCTTTAGTGAAGGTTCAGTGGAGAGGACAGCGTGGAGGATGCCACTTGGGATACCGAGCGGGAGATGTGGAGCAGATATCCTTACTTATTCGAGACTCCAGGTATATTTCTAGACCCGTTCGAGGATGAACGTTTCTTTAAGAGGGGAGGATGTAACGACCCGGCCGGTCGTTCCGTGAGATTAGCCCTGTTTCCCCTGTTTCCGCTTTATCATATGTTGCTTAGCCTATTTATGTTGTGTTAGGTCAGTTGGTTCAGGTTCGGAGTGGGCATGGTGAGAACTGAGACACTTAGTCTCTTAAATTAGCTTAATAGTTGAAAAAGTCAACTGCGAGTTGGTAAAAGGACTCATAATGTGGATTTTATGGCTTGTATAGATTCGTTAGGTGATTTGGGACTTAGGAGTGTGTTCAGAATGAAGTTTTGATGTCCGGTGTAGAATTAGGCTTGAATTGGAGAAAGTTAATTTTTGGCGATTTTCGGTCGGCAGTGTGGAATAGGCTATCGGGGTCGGAATGGAATTTCCGAAGTTGGAGCAGGTTCGTAATGTCATTTTGGATATGTGTGCAACTTTTCAGGTCAATCAGATGTATTTTGGTTGGTTTCGGCATCAATGGCGAATAAGTTTCAGAGTGCATAGGCTTGAATTTGATGTAATTTTTGTATTTTTGCGTTGTTTTTGGTGTTTCGAAGGCTCGACTAAGTTTGAATGATGTAGGATTGGTTGAGGTCCCGAGGGCCTCGGGTATGTTTCGGATGCTCAAACGGGCACTTTTGGTATTTGGGAGATTGCTGGTTTTCTAGTGTTTTAGCAGCAATGGATTGTTCACTGCGATCGCGTGGAATCATCCGCGATCACGTAGATTAAATATTGGGGTAGGAAAATTGTTCTATGTGAACGCGTAATAAGGATCGCGACCGCATAGGTTGGGCAGGTGAAGCAGTGTGATCGCGTGGCCCTTTGTGTGATCGCATAGAGGTTCTGAGGCACGTGTGTGGAATAGATATTTGAGCTATGCGAATGCCTGTGTTGTTATACGAACGCGTAGTGGTCTGGGATGTGCATCGCGATCGCGTGGCTAGTGACGCAATCGCGCTGAAGGAAATTATAGTGCTGGGCAAAATGTTTTAAAATGCGGTTTTGCAAAATTAGTCCATTTTCCTCCCATTGTTGAACGGGTTTGGAGCTCTTTGAGAGGGTTTGAAGAGGAAATCGAAGGGAATCACTTGGCGGTAAGATTTTCTACTTCATAACTCGATTCTGTGTCGTTTTCTAAGTAATTAAACCGGAAATTTGTTGAATTTAAACTCAAAATTGGGGAGACTAGGTGCATGAGAATTGGAAATTTCTTTGAGGCTTTGAGTGGGCAATTGTGGTCCGATTTTGGTGTTCTTTTTATGTATAGAATCGTGGGAGGATGAGGATTCTAGTGATCTAAATTTTATCGAATTCCGAGACGTGGGCCCGGGGCTCGGGTTTAGCCAATTTCGAGAATTTTGCTTAAAATTGATAGTTTTCGATTGTGTTTTGTTCCTTTAACGTATATTGATGATGTTAATCTGGTTTTGGTTAGATTCAGAGCAATCGGGAGATGATTTCAGGGGCAGGAGTATCGCAGATTAGTATTGTGTCCCGGTAGAGGTAAGTAATGGCTATAAATCTTGTTCTGAGGGTATGAAACCCCAGACTTAGTATTTCTCATTGTTTTTAGAATGGTGCACATGTCAGATGACGATTATGTGACGTGCACTGATTTTTGGATTGTACTTGGTCCACTCCGCGGCAACTATTGAGTTGCGTATTTTTACTCTAAATCATATTTTAAATTGTTTTCTAAAAACTATTGCTATATTTGGGCTATAAGCCATGTTTGGGGCCTCGTGCCGACTTGTTTAGACCTCTTGGGGGCTTTTACTGCTATTTCCTCACTGTGTTGACTTATGATTTACACTCAGTCATGTTATGTTTAACTGATTTCAAAACTCAGCCTTATTTACACTATTTTGAGATATAAAAATGATGTTTTGGGTCGAGTAACCCGTTTTACTGATACCCCCGAAGGGCTTTTGAGAGTTTCTAACTGAGTGAGGCAGAGGGCCTGATTGTGAGGATATGATATGCCACGAGGTGGCTTGATATTAGCACTTGGGCTGAAGGAGCCCCTCTGGAGTCTGTACACACCCCCAGTGAGCGCAGGTACCTACTGAGTGTGAGGGTTCAGTGACGATTGACTGGAAGGCATGAGTGACAGTGAGGTTGCTCGAGGGGCTGATAATGAGTGGCTGTGAGGTATGCTGAGTGATGTTCTGTCCGAGGGGGGATTTATGATTCATGTTTTTGCTCGAGGGGCTATTTATGACTTATTTCATTTTTCACTAAATTCTTCAGGTATTTTTATTTCTGAAATTGTCAGAAAACACATTTTTCAAAGGATTTTACTGAAGTTAGATTTTAAGGCATGTTGATTTCATATATATATATATATATATATATATATATATATTTATATATATATGTATGTATATATTTGTGAACTGATAATTTAATTTTGTGTGTTTCTTACGGCTTAGACTTGATTTATTTTCATTACTACTGAGTTGGCGTACTCACATTACTTCCTGCACCTCTGTGTGCAGATACAGGTGCTGGTACCGAGCGTTAGCCATCTATTCAGTGCGGAGCCGGAGTTCGGGACATAGAGGTAGTTGTTCAGCGTCCGCAGCATCTTTGTTTTCCCTTCTTATATTGTACTTAATTATTCGTTCGGAGGTTTTGTATAATAGTAGACTTTTTGGTATATTCCTTAGATGCTCATGACATGTTGACTCTGGATTTTGGGGATGGTTTAGACTGTTTAACTGTTTATTTTGCCTAATGGATTCAGTAATTCTATATACGGTTATGAAATGTTGAAATAGGTTGGGATTTTGGAAAAAAACTGTAAATATATGATTGTTGGCTAGCCTAGTTCCACTTTAGGTGCCATCACGGCCGGTTTAAGATTTCGGGTCGTGACAGTATCACTTTGTAATTTTATTGACTATTGGGCCTGTAATAATTCTGTAATAACAATTGGGGTATTAGTGGAATTGAGGAAAATAGGTCTATTCTGATGTTTGCATGAAAGGGTAGATGTCTTGCCTATAGGATCTGAGTGTTTTGTTTTTGCTCAACATGCTCTATTTCTATATGTTTGTTAGATAACATGCCAATAGGACACGAATATTTCACATGTTCACATGTTCCACTCTCACACGTTATTACCTGCCTATTATGTTGCAACATAGTGATTATTTGTTCAATTTGCTCTATGTTAGATACCATGCTCATAGGATCACGTTGAGTAATAAATACCTGCTTTTCACAATATTCGCGTAGATATCATGCCTATAGGGCTACAATCGAATTGGATGCTATTACTATTATTCCTATCGTATTGCTCGCCTATAAAGCATGCCTATAAGAGTGAAAAGATAAAGAACCAGTTTGAATTGCCAATTCTTAGAAATCCTTCCTATAGGATCCTATTGCTCGCCTAGAAAGTATGCTGATAAAATCAAATGCTGGCAATTCTGAACTATCAAACCATTTCACTGTCTTATTGCGCAAACGACTTAGAGATTATGCCTATAGGATTTGTAATACATACGATTTGCAAATTCGTTGTCCTAAGAAAACAACAATGCCTGTATGTTTTAAATTCAGAATCACATAGAAGCCATGAC
Organism: Nicotiana knightiana; assembly: GCA_005239525.1. Classification (NCBI taxonomy): domain Eukaryota; kingdom Viridiplantae; phylum Streptophyta; class Magnoliopsida; order Solanales; family Solanaceae; genus Nicotiana; species Nicotiana knightiana. Next base: position 136,363 of record ML382276.1, on the reverse strand, counting down.
AATAAGATTTAAGGACTCTATTTCGTGTTAATTCTGAAATTCGTCTACTCCCTTACTATTAACATGTTTGCGTGCATTTGTTGCTTACATGTAGTGGCTAGTTTGAGCCATTTATTTTCTTTATGTGCAGTCCTATATGTTTTTTGAACGTCGCTTAGATTTATCATTTTGAGCAACCTGAGTAAAGTCTAAAACCATTCAAATAGTAGGTCCAAAGACTCCTAAGCCATAGGCATGGAACGGGTAGTGCACGCATAAGGCACGATTTAGAATTTATAAGTGCGCTTTAGATAAAAACTTAAAGATAGTAATCGGGTAGCAGGAGATGATAGTTTGTTCCCGCTGAATAATACGAGTAACACCCCATCTCGAGGTAGTTACGAAGTATTATTTATATTGCACGGGGTGATCCTTTAGGCTAAAAAACTAAGGACCCACCCATTTTATCTTTGAATCAAGTGTTTGTATTAATTCAAAGTTTTTTGACAATAAAAGTCCCTAAAACTTCTTATTTTCTCCATGGTTTGTTTATCTGACTAATTCATATAATTCGAGTTCGGCCGGGACCCACAGTTATGGACCTCAAGGAGTTCCTAACACCTTCTCTTCGAGGTAATTTCAAGCCCTTACCTGATAATTGATGACGCGAACTAGTAAACCCAAGTCATGTGCAAATAGATGCCCTAACGAACCTTAAATCCGTTAGGTGGCGACTCTCCTCTTTTAACACCTCCTTAAAAGAGTTTTCACAATGTTGAAACCCAAATTCGCGAGAAAAAGGGGCATGACAATGACTATATATATGTGTAGGGAAAAGACCTAGACAAAATAACTAAGTCCAAAACCAAAAAGGAGACAAATAGGCTTTAAAATCCGGAACATGCTCGCTATAGACCGTGCCTCACGAGCTCTATAGAACACTTGATCTCGCTTTAACCCATGTGGCGCGAGCTCTAACGCGAGCACTAAACCTCGCGTTTCCTGACTTCATTTTGCTTCGGTTCAATTCAATTTGCTTCCCAACATTCATAATGTTGCCCTTTATTTGCAATTCACGTTTTTGTAGTTTCTCTTTCACTCTTTGCATTGCTTTTTTTACTCTTCTTTTTCCTTTGGTTCTTTTTTTTTTGGTCTTATTTTTGATTTGTCTCTTTTATAATATTGTTTTAGGGCATGAATTACAAATCCAATATTTAGTTTGCTCCAATTTCATCTCCAATGTACCTACACATAAAATAAACTCAATTAAGCACAAATATAGTATAGTTTAGCATTAAAGCCCAAAAATGTAAGGTACGTAATGCACAAAAATATGGAATTATAGCCAAACATCACTAACCCACACTTAAACATTGCTTTTCCTCGAGTCAACTAACAATTCTCGCTATCCTTGAGCACTTTGGTTTTACACAATTGAGGCACACTACACCAATGACCATGGTTGATAGCAACAAATCACAACAATTAAACCTTAGCATATGCAATCACATACACTTCCTTTTTCTTATGCCATACTTCAAAAATATGCAAACAAAGACAACATGTTCATAACAATCCTAGCCTAAAAAATTGACTCAATGTCACAATGCACTCATTTCTTGAACACTCAACGCCGTAGAGGAGTCTAATAACGTTACATGTCTCTCATGAAACCGTGTGCCTTCACAACAAGAACAAGAGAGTAAGTTGAATCCATACATTCAAATCAAATTCTCAAATATATTTTACGGACTCATATATATCAAAGAAAATCTCTCACTCTCACAAAAGAAATCACATGCATGCAATTGGTACCATAGGCTTGCCCTTAATGTAAATCACTCAGTGGTTATGTTTTCTCTCGGCATGTTAAGTAGAATATGCTAATGTGCACGAGCAGCGTGACAATTCCGGCCACCGGCATTCTAACGCCACTGGCGAGCTCAGTTACACCGGTCACTACTGCACTAGCGCATGCAAAACCACTAACATTTGGAAGCTTTCTTCCAATTCAGTTTCAAACAATACGTGAAGACCCAAGAGAGGGTGAAGAAAACGATTATCAACCAAATTTAGCTGGGAAATGAGTTGTGCGAAGAACAGGGGAAGAGATCCCACACCGGCTTCAATTTTTGAATCTACCAAAATCCACGGTGAATTTTTCAACTATGACTCAAAAACCAGTGCCAATGGAACAGGAAACCAAATTAGTGGAGGAGAAAGCTTATAAGAGAAATCGAAGCTCTCAAATAGGTAAGGTACTTACATACATTCCTCCAGATGTGCATGGAGATACAATTCTAGTGACGATTGTAGATGAAGATATTAAGGTACAACAAAACTACTGAAGCAACTCGCTCGTTGGCTATGTTCTGAGTGAAAATCCTTATTTCAAATACATGGAGAATTATGTTGATAATGTGTGGTATTTTGTTAACAAACCAAAAATCCTATATCATGATGATGGCTATTACATATTCAGATTTGATTCGATAGAAGATAGGGATAGAGTCATGCAATTAAGTCCCTATACTTTTCATAACAAGTCGTTTATACTGAAGAACTGGTCGATTGACTTTGTTTTTGACCCAGAGTATTTGAATGTAACTCCACTGTGGGTAATATTTCCAAACTTACTTGTTGGATATTGGTCTGTTGAGGTTCTTAGTAACTTGGCCAGTGTAGTAGGCAAGCCTATGTACACTTACTTGTATACTGCTAAGATGGATCTTATTTCCTTTTCCAGAGTTCTAGTAGAAGCAGATATATCCCATCCCATGCCGAGTGATATTGAGCTTCATACTCCAGTAGGAATTATTCATCAAACCATTGAATATTACTGGAAGCCCAAATACTGCAAGGATTGTGCGAAGGTTGGGCATACTACTGAGGAATGCAGACAGAGTAAGGCCCAAGAGACTAATGGAGAATTTTCTGAGCAGAATAGAAGGAAGAGAAGGGGTAGAAGAAGGAAAAAGGTAGAGACCAAATGGGTGGAAAAATATCTGAATACCATGTCAAATGAACCAGCTATTGATGCTAAAAGCACCGATGTAGATGGAGACAATTCAATAGGTTCACCAATGACAGGAAATCATTTGGATACTAGTGAATTCCCAGCATTATCAGAAGTAATAAGGAGAGAGGGAAGGTATGACAAAAGAGTGGATGTGGATGGTGTGGATGAGCAGGCACAAGTTGGCTGCTCTACTAGCCATATCACAAACATAGTCGAGGTCTTTAATCAAGGTGGCATCTCATCTGATGCTGGTCAGGGTGGGCAAGACCATCTTATATCTCCATGATTTTAAGTACTTGGAATATTAAAGCGCTGAATAGGCCCTTTAAACAGAAGGAAATGATACTCTTTCTGAAAAAGTACAAAGTAGAGGTAATGGGAATAGTTGAGACAAGGGTGAAAGAGAATAAATCTAGGAGAATAACACATAAAATAGCAAGGGATTGGAGAGTTCAATATAACTATGACCATGCTTATAATGGTCGAATTTGGATATTGTGGAAGACTCATGTTCAAATTCAAATACTGGAGGTAGATCCTCAATTAGTGGAGGACCCTAATAGTCAGAAGAAATGACTTCTCACTTTGATATATGCATATAATGAGTTGACACCAAGGCAACAACTTTGGGACAAACTTACTATTATAGGTAGAAATATTACTAATGAGTGGCTGATTAGTGGAGACTTCAATAATATATTGCAAGCAGATGACATAATTGGAGCCCCTATAACACAGGCAGAGGTACAAGGTTTTAAGGAATTCCTGGATAGAATGCAATTTACCCCCTTGAAGAGCACAGGATGACACTATACTTGGTGCAATAAAAGAGATGAAAATGCAAGGGTGTACAATAAAATAGATTGGGCACTTGGGAACTATAGCTAGCTGATGAATAATGGTCACATTGAGGCAGAGTTTTTGAATCCTGGTGTATCTGATCATTCACCTATACTAATGGATTGCAAGTTCGGCTTGACACAGCAACACCTGCATCCCAGACAATTTAGACTGTATCATACAGTCTTTCACCATTCCTAATTTACAAGAATAGTGAAAGAAGTATGGACACAGACCGATGGAGTTATAGGGCAGTGAAGAACATGGCATAAACTTAAAAGACTCAAGGAGGAATTAAAGGGCTTAAACAACTATATAGCATCCTACCAATAAAAACTGAACCAAGCAAAGCAGAAATTGGAGCTGGTACAACACCAATTATCCCTTCAACCACTAAGGCAAGAGTATATAGAGCAGGAAAGAGAAGTTTTGATGGAAATGGAGAAGTGGAGTAATGTAGAAGAGCAAGTGTTGAGGTAGAAGTCTAAAGCCACTTGGATACAGCATGGGGATGCAAATACAAAGTATTCCATGCTCAATGGAACATGTGCCACAACTACTAACACAATTATTTCTATTCATGATGATGCAGGTTCAAAGTTACAAATCCTAAACAAGTGGAGAATTAATTTTTGGACTTTTTTAAGAAGCTGATGGGGGAGTCATCACCAGTACACCTTTGTCCAAATACTGAGGTGATCAACAAGGACCTTGTCTATCAAGGCAACAACAACTGGAGCTGATCAAAACTGTCATAGTGGAGGAAGTAGTGGGGGCTATCAAGTGTATGCCAACTAATAAAGCACCATGTGTAGATGTATTTCCAATAGAGGTTTTTACTCAACAATAGGAGATGGTCAAAGAGGACGTGATTGCTGATGTTCTGGACTTTTTCCATACATGGAAATTATCATAGGCTATCAACAACATTGTTATTACTGTAATACCTAAAGTTATTAACCGCACACAGGTTAAGGATTTTAGGCCAATAGCATGATGTACAACAATATATAAAATCATCACAAAGGTCATATTGGCAGACTAAAGACAGTAATGAATTATCTGGTGGGGGGATCACTATCAGCTTTTATTGAAGGAAGAAACATTACTGACAATATCCTCTTCACTCATGAATTGTTCAAAGGCTACACCAGGAAAGGAATATTTCCAAGGTGAGTACTCAAAGTTGATCTTAGAAAGGCATATGATACCTTGGATTGGTTCTTTCTGATGAGGATGTTGATGGACTTAGGATTTCCACACATATTTATTGAATGGATAAGGGAATGCTTAACAACTGTGTCATATTCCTTAACTCTAAATGGAGGGCTCACAAAGCCATTTAGAGGTAAAAGGGGGATAAGGCAGAGGGACCCTATGTCACTTTACCTATTTGTGATTGCCATGGAATATTTGCAAAGGGAGTTCAGTCAACTTTCTTTGAATAAGGAGTTTCATTTTCATCCAAGATGCAAAAGATTAGGAGTAGTCCATGTATGTTTTGCTGATGATCTTTTGATGTTTTGCAAAGCTGATTTGGAATCAATCAGATTGCTTCAGGATGCATTTATGATGTTTTCAAAAGCTTCAGGCCTTCAAGCTAATCCAGATAAAAGTTCAATTTACCTTGCAGGTATAAATAAAAGGATAAAAGAACTCATTTTTTGGGAGATGGGATATGATGAAGGCAGACTATCTTTCAAGTATCTAGGGGTACCATTAGCTTCAAAAAAGATAACAAATCAACAATGATGGCCACTGGTTGAGAGGATAACTGCAAGGATCAATTGCTGAACCTCAAAGCTATTGTCATATTCTGCTAGACTACAGCTTATTAAATCAATAATCTTTGGGATGCAATCTTACTGGGCTCAAAATTTCTTACTTCCAAAGAAGATAAGCAAAATGATAGAAGCGATATGTAGAACTTATTTGTGGACAGATCAAGCAGGTGTATCTAAGAGAGCTTTGGTAGCTTGGGACAGAATATGTTTACCACAAATAATAGGACGCCTAAATGTGATAAATCTATGCAACTGGAACAGAGTTGCAATAGCAAAACATTTATGGGGAATCACCAAGAAGAAAGACTGTCTATGGATTAGATGGATTCACTCCTACTACATAAAGAACAAGAATATTGAAACTATGACTATATCTAAGAATGCAGATTGGGTAGTGAGGAAGGTTATTGAGCTTAGGAAGTTAATACTGGAGCTACCAACTTTGCAAGGTGATTTACATGCAAGAATGACAGCACTACAGAACACAGATGATAGGTTCAACATTAAGAAGTTATATAAAATGCAAACTCTTCAGGGTCAGAAGGTCTAATGGAAAGGTTTGATTCTGCATCCTCATATACAGCCTTGAAACAAGTTCAACTTATGACTGGCCATACAAGGAAGATTACCAACAGTTGACAGATTGCAGAAGATGGGCATACAAACACCTCAAATGTGTGTTTTCTGTGATCAGGAAGATGAACTACTTGAACACCTGTTCTTTGAATGCTCATACACGAAGACTATATGGAAGAGACTACTGAATCGGTTGGGATTTCAAAGGAAAATTCAAACTTGGAAGGGGGAAAAACATTAGGTGTCTACCTATGCTAGGAAGAAGCAAGGAATCGGCAACATCATTGTAGCTGTGTTTGGCATGCTGATATACATCATATAGAGAGATAGAAACATGATTAGATTTCAAAATGGGAGACATCATCTGAGAACATATGTCGAGAGATAACAGCTTATATACACATGAAAGGCAACCTACACAGCAATTGGCAGAAGCACGTGGGAACCTTGAATAGATACACTTAGCTAGGATTGCACTTTGTTTTCTGTTTCTGTTATGATTATAGATTAGTAAAGTGTATAGGCTGAGGTATGTATATATATCTAGTTGATACACTTGTAGGTGTGGAGCTAAGAATAGTATCAAATAGAGACAAAGATCTGGTCAGCAGAGTCCTATTGTGTAAAGTTTCAAATTTTCTGATAAATGAAATGATAGTTTATCGGGAAAAAAAGAATGTAAATGTCTACTCATGTAGGCTCACTTGGTCTAAAATCAATTAGGACTATTTCATGGTTATAATGTTGGCTAAGGTACGATAAGGATATATTTTAGGAATAGTGGCTAATCCTCCTAAGCACTTTAACATATCACATGATATACTTTAAGCGCATAATTTCTCAATACACTTTAATTTCACAAATTCAATCACTCCCAACAATGTTCCTTTTTTTCTTTAAGCACTACTTTAAATTATATCCCACTAGCAAGAACAAGACAACAATTTATTCACTTATATTTTTTTCTTCTTTTTTTTAATTTTCGCTGATGGTGTATTATTTTACAAAATAAGTGCACATTTTCTTCCCTTCATTGGTTAAACTCAAAATCCACCCCACACTTAGTCCCTTCTTACTTCTTTAGCGCTCATCTCACAATTAAAGTGCTTTAATAAGTAAAAGGATCAAAACAACACCAATTATGAATAAAAAGGGTATAGGCTTGTAATGTGGGTGCCAAATAAAAGTCTATAGGCTCAAAAGGGTTAACTATGGACAAATTTATTTTTATGGTAAGGATACCGCTCGAAAAGATCAAGGAAAGACTAAAATCATTTTTCCAACCGAACATCACCTCAAATTCGCTTCAACTCACATACCGGGCAAGTTCTAGACACAAGTACAATACATAGACTACACAAAAACATCACCACACAAGGCACATGACTTATTAAGGACAGTTTCATTCCGACTCTCAAACTAATGCAAGTATTCACAAAGCAACAAGATATTGAGCATTAAGCACAAAGTGAACATAAGTCAAGAAAATGAGACATAGGCGTCACTAGACATGTAATCCGATTTATAAAGGCATCATGATCAACTTCAAAATATAGGAAAGATACTACACATGTCAAAGCATAAATATGCTACTATCAAACAAGTCAAGAGAGCCTAGGAATCTCATCTTTCTTCCTCCATTTATTTCCTAAATTCTAATCTACTATAAAAATAAAAAAATAATAAAAGAAAAAACTACTACCCGGTTCAAACTACATCCCATGAAAATAAACCGAAGCACAAAGAAAAATCACGAGGGATTATTACTACCTAAAGAAAACTAAAAGACATATTTTTGGATTTTTGTTTAGACTTTAATCCCTCAAGAAAACTGTCTAGGATATCAATCGTCGGGAAAAGTCCAATTTTTCTACCTTTTTGATTTTTATTATTTTTCTTATTTTCCACATTTTAAAAAGTAAATTAAGCTACTAAAACACTACACAACTACGAAAACAAAAATAAGAAGTTAACATTTTTCTAACATACTACTACTAATTATCTAGAAAAATTCTCCCACCCCATACTTAAAAGAGTGCAGTGTCCCCAATGCACAAATAAACCAAAACAATAACGAGGGTGGACAGAAACTCCCTAAAAGGCCAAAGGCCGAAGCAATAACGGCTCACGGGTACTTAGACTTTGCCTAGGCATGGTCCTTTGGTGTGGGCACCCCACACTTAGTTCTCACCATCTAGCTCACATTTCACTCTTCCAATGGCTTTCCTTCCTATGCTTATAATACTACAATATAAAAAAAACACTACAAAAATAACATAATAAAAATAAAAATAAAAGAAAGCAGTAAAGCTGGGTTCCCTCCCAACAAGCGCCTAATTTAATGTCGCGGCACGACTTGAACCATTTTTTTCCTCGACCTCGAACTTATGAATTGAGCCCCGGCTTCAAGCTTTCTGTTATACTCCCTGGGCGGTGATACAACTTTAATTGGACCAACCAACCAATATCGCGTTTTACACTTCTTGGCCTTCGGAAGAAGTATGTAATTTTGTCACTCTGGCACGACGAATTCAAGAATGTAGCCACCCCGTTCCTCATCCATTGGCTCCTCCAAAGGCTCAGATGACTCGATTTCCATGTCATCGTCCAAACACAATGTTGAAAAATATATGGAATGAGGACCAATACGCCCTAACTCTAGAATTGTATTTCTCTTTTCATCCTCATATGTAAACACATTAGAGTCTTCAAACTGTGATTTCCTCAACATGGACATCATTAATAAAAGTATGGTCGAATGATTGACTCTCTACTTTTAGCTCCTCAATTTGGCGTATAAGCTTCTTTTCAGTTTCACACAACTCAGAACTATTTTTTTGGGTGGTCGACGCATCAACCTTTGCAATCAATTGAGCTCCCAAGTCATGCATAGTAGTGCCACATTTTTCGATCTCTTGTCCCAATTCAGCTCTTCCTTCTATTAAATCCTTGATCCCATCTGTAATTTTCTCACTTTGAGCTTCATAAATTTCTAATCTTTCAGCTTGTTCCATCAGCCATGTTTGACTCATAATCTCCTCTATTTCAAAAGTTTCCTCTGGCTGGTACTCGCTCTCTTCACTCAATTCTTCCACATTGGCCTTCATTCTTGTCATTTCTTCCCTCATTATTTTCATATCTTTTTTGAGTTCATCTTGTCTACTTGCCTCAGAATATCCCTAATATACGTATCACATTCCATATCCTGCACTCCATTGTCTCTATCAAACTCACAAACATTGTTAGCAAGATCATAATAATGGCTTAGAGAAGGATGAAAAGAATTAGGACAACCATCCCAATGGCCATCTTGACCACCACACATATTACAAATATTCCATTCAAAGGATTGAATTTGTGCGCACAACTCGCTCCCGAGAATATTCTGATAATTTTTTCACCAGTGGGATCCTCCACAATAAGAAAAAGGATCATCAAAGTAAGAATAATCATCATTCAAACAATTTTCATTCCAAGATGGCATGTCAAAATAAAAAAAATAAAATACTAATGAAATAATAAAATTAAAAAATTGAACAAAAAATCAAGTAAAATCTAGACTTAGTTAAACAATCAATAACTAAGTCCCCGCCAATGGCGCCAAAAACTTGTTGGTTCCCCAAGTACACGCAAGTATACTGTAACGACCCGGCCGTTTATTTGAGAGTTAGAGCCACAATCCCCTAATAACTGCTTTCCCCATATCTATTTCTGCTTTTGTGACTTGCTGGGATGATTGGTTGTGAGTTTCGGAGTGTTTTGGGACACTTAATCCCTAAATGAGAGCTTAAGTCTTAGAATTTGGACCATAGTTGGAACTATGTGAAGATGATTCCGGAATAGAATTTCATCGATTCCTAGCTCCGTTGGGTGATTTCGGACTTAGGAGCGCATCCAGAATTTGATTTGGAGGCCCGTAGTAGAATTAGGCTTGAATTGGCGAAAGTTGGAAATTTGGCGATTTTGGCCGGGAGTGGAAACTTTGATGTCGGGCTCGGAATGGAATTCTGGAAGTTGGATTAGGTTCATAGTGTCATTTGTGATGTGTGTGTAAAATTTGAGGTCATTCGACGAGGTTTGGCAGGTTTCTGCATCATTTGCGGACATTGGAAGTTTAGAAGTTCTTAGGTTTGAATTCGAGGGTAATTTGGTATTTTGATTTTTTTTGGGTGATTCGAAGGCTCGACTAAGTTGGTATGATGTTATGGGGTGTGTTGGTATGTTTGGTTGAGGTCCCAAGGTCCTTGGGTGAGTTTCGGGTGGTTAACGAACCATTTTTGGCATTGGGAGAATGGTTGATGGTTGCTGGTGTTTTCTTCTAGTTTCCTTATATGCGATCGCAGGAGTATGTTTGTTATCGCGTAAGATTATTTGGGGCATTGGTGAAATTTTCTATGTGATCGTAGAGTGAGGGTCACGATTACGTAAGTGTGTGAGGTAGTGTTTTGCGAACGCGTGGCCTATGTCGCGTTCGCGTATGGAATTAGAGCTGATGAGGAGCTGAGGTGATTTATCTACGCGATCGCGTGACGCGGGTTGCGATCGTGTAAGTTTGTGTGGCAGAGGTTTCCGAACGTGTGGTGATTTCCTCGTTCGCATAGAGTAAAAATGTGGGGCAGCCTGTTCGTGCATCGCGATCGCGAGGCTATTTACGCGATCGCAATGAAGGTATATCTGGGCAGATTTAAAGTTCAAAATCGAGGGTTTTTGGTTCATAACTCAAATCTTGATTGGGAGCTCGGAAGAAGGCGAAATTTGGAGGGATTTTCGGAGGAAGATTTTGCTTAATGATTCCTTACTCCTTTATGATTAATTTCCACTAATCTATGCTTAATTTTATCATCTAATTTCGGATTTGGGGTGAAAATAGGGGGGGGGGGATTTGAGAAAAGTTCTTAGGCCGAATTTNCAGTTCAATCAAAGGAACACATTTTAGACTCGTGAGTGAATGGGTGTTCTTAATTTGTGATTTTTACACGGTTCCAAGACATGGGCCCAGGGAGGCTTTTTGGGCGGTTTTCCTATTTTAATGTTTTAGCTTCGAAATCTTTAGCTAAATTAGTTACTTGTAGTTATATTTATATTATACAATTGGTTTGATTAGATTTTGGCCATTCAAGGTTGGATATTCGTGGCAAGAGAGCGGTTTTGGATTTATTTGAGCGGTTCGAGGTAAGTGGCTTGCCTAACCTTGTGTGGGGGAACTTCCCCTTAGGATGTTTGGTACTGTTTGATGTATGAGTGCCGTAACGTGTGGTGACGAGTACGCACACGGACTATTCTTTTAAAAAACCCATTTTTCTTCTAAATCATAAAATGTGTTCCTTTGATTGAACTGTACTACTATGTTAAATTTCCTTGTTTAGATTAGGAAAGAATGCCTACGTGTTTTGACTGTCCACTTGAAATTTTGTGCAGCATGTTTTAGATAGATTCCTTATTTCCTAGGTTTCATTCTGTCTAAACTATGCATATCTATATTGTAACTGTCAGGTCATTGTTGATCTGTATATTTACTTTGGGACAATAGACGTATTCCAGGAGATCCCCCAGCACTGATATTTATTTTCTGACTGCAGACGTATTCCAGGAGATCCCCCTTTCTTGCATATTTACTTTGGGACTACGGACGTATTCCGGGAGATCTCCCAGCATTGTATATTTACTTTGGGACTACAGACGTATTTCGGGAGATCCCCCAGCATTGTATATTTACTTTGGGACTACAGACATATTCCGGGAGATCCCCCAGCACTGCATATTTATTTTGGGACTACGGACGTATTCCCAGAGATCTCCCTATACTGCATAATTAATTTGGACTACGGGATGGTATTCTGGAGATTTCCCTATTCTATTTCTTTTGTTCTGAGCCGAGGGCTTCTTGACTTTTATTACTGAAGACTACCTTAATTATTTTACTGTAGATTATATTTATATCTATTGCTGCTTTTTGTTATTTATATTTACACTGGTAGGGCCCTGACCTAACCTCATCACTACTCGGCCGAGGTTAGGCCTGGCACTTACTGGGTACCATTGTGGTGTACTCGTTCCCTTTCATGTACATGTTTTTCATGTGCAAATCCAGGTACGAGCTATCTGCCTCAGGTTAAGTGCTTGCGTGATTGCTGACTCAGGAGGCTTCAAGGTACTTTTGCTTGCGTGTGCAGACCTCGGAGCCCCCTTCTATTCCCCCGCGTAGAGACTTTTCTTTTGTTTCTTCAGACATTTTGTATAGAGATATATACACTTGTAGAAGCTTGTGATTAGCGACATTCCGGGTTTTGGGAGTGATGTTATCATACATGAGTCGAGTGGCACTATCCTTGTATTTAAATTACATTGATTAGCTTTTATGGTTATGTTTTCTTTCAATTTTTCCGCAATAATAGGCTTACCTAGTCACAGATACTAGGTGCCGTCAAGACACCTTTCAGAGGAGTAAATTTGGTCGTGATAAGTAGGTATCAGAGCTCTAAGTTCATAGGAGTCGTGAGTCACAAGCGGGTTTATTAGAGTCTCGCGGATCGGTGCAGAGATGTCCGTACTTATTTTTGAGAGGCTATGTAACTGTTAAGAACAATCATACTTCTTTGATTTCCTTATCGTGCGAGTTATAGACATCAAAATTCTAAAAATTCTACTATATTCTTTCTCACAGATGGTGAGGACCCATACCGGAGGACTTATGATCAGGCACCCGAGCCCCCTACCCGAGCCATTAGAGGCCGGGGTCGGGGTAGAGGACGACCACGCGGTGCAGCTCGAGCACCTGTGAGAGCTGGGACAGAGGATCCCCCAGCTGGAGGTCCTGCACCGGAGATTCCTATTGCTGCTCCAGCCCTCCAGGAGACTTTGGATCAATTCATGAGCATGTTCAGCACTTTAGCTCAGGCTGGACTGTTTCCGTTAGCTCCCGCTACATCTCAGGCCGGGGGAGGGGCACAGACTCCCGTAGCCCGAACTCCTGAGCAAAGGGGCCAGGTTGATCTGGCCCCAGAGTTTATTCCTATGCCCCCAATGGCTCCGGTTCAGCATGAGACCAGGGTAGCTGCTACTGAGGCAGAGCAGCTTAGACTTGAGAGGTACAAGAAGTACCACCCACCTACTTTCAACAGACTAGCTTCAAATGATGCTCTATTTTTCTTGAGGAGTGTCATCGTATTCTTCGCACTATGGGCATTGTGGAGGCGAGTGGGGTTTCCTTCACCTCTTTCCAACTGAGGGGAGCATCATATCAGTGATGGTGTGCCTATGAGATAAGTAGTCCGGACGAGGTAGACTCACTCAGTTGGACTCAGTTTTCAGAGATGTTCTTGCGTGAGTATGTCCCTCAGAGCCTCAGGGATGATTGGCGCACAGAGTTTGAGCATCTGCGCTTGGGTTCTATGTCTGTGTCGGAGTATGCAGTTTGTTTCAGTGAGTTAGCTTGGCATGCACCGGCTTTGGTTGCTACAGTCAGAGAAAGGGTTTGTCGCTTCATTGAGGGACTCCGTCCCAGTATGGCCAGGGAGTTAGAGATGGATATGACTTATCAGCAGGCCATGAGTATTGCTAGGAGAGTGGAGGGCATGTTTTCCCTTGACAGAGAGGAGAGAGAGGCCAAGAGGTCTTGGGAGACTGGTTATTATTCATGGGCTCTTGCACCAGCAGCACGCCGTGGTAAGGTTTTTTTGAGTCGCCCTGTTCATTTAGCTCTTCCAGCAGCCAGCAGCATTCTAGCTCCTCCTAGACCTCAGGAGCCTTATTATGCACCACCGGTATCCAGTGTGCCTCATGCTCGAGGTGCTATTACCGGCTAATCCAGCAGGCCAGGTCCGAGTCAGTCTCAGCCGCCGCATCCTCCAAAGGGTTGTTTTCAGTGTGGTGATACTCGTCACATGGTTAGGGATTACCCAGATCCAGGTGGATGCACCTCCACAGACTTATTATCCCCCACGTGCTCCACCGGGTCCTCCGTCCATACTTCCAGCCCCAGTTGCCGCTCCGCCTTCTCAGGCAGCTTGAGGTGGAGGTTGGGGAGGTCAAGATCGTCCTAAAGGGGGAGGCCAGGCCAGATACTATGCCTTTCCGTTTAGAGGCCATCACAGGTATTGTCCTTGTCTGTCATAGGGATGCATCAGTATTATTTGACCTAGGATCTACGTACTCATATGTGTCTTCTTACTTTGCTTCACACTTGGGGGTATCTCGGGATTCTTTGGGTTCCCATGTTTATGTATCTACTCCTGTGGGAGATTTTCTTGTTGTCGACTGTGTGTACCAGTCGTATTTGATTTATCTTAGTGGTTTTGAGACCAGAGCCGATTTGTTATTACTCAGTATAGTAGACTTTGATGTTATATTGGGCATGGACTGGTTGTCGACCCATTATGCTATTCTTGATTGTCACGCTAAGACCGTGATGGTGGCTATGCCAGGTTTACCGCGATTAGAGTGGAGATGTACCTTAGAGTATACTCCCCGCAGGGTCATTTTATTTCTTAAGGCTTAGCGAATGGTTGAGAAGGGGTGTGATGCATTTTTGGCCTATGTGAGAGATGTCAGTATTGCTACCCCTACAGTTGAGTCAGTTCCAGTAGTGAGGAACTTCTCTTATGTGTTTCCAGCTGATCTTCCGGGCACGCTGCCCGATAGAAATATTGATTTTTTCCAGGGCACCCAGCCTATATCTATTTTTCCTTACCGTATGGCTCCTCCTGAGTTGAAGGAGATGAAGGAGAAATTGCAGGATTTTCTTGATAAGGGCTTCATCAGGCCTAGTATATCACCTTGGGGTGCTACGGTCTTGTTTGTGAAGAAAAAAAGATGGTTCTATGTGTATGTGTATTGACTATGGCAGTTGAACAAGGTTACAGTGAAGAACAGGTATCATTTGCCTCGTATCGATGATTTATTTGATCAGTTACAGGGTGCCAGGGTGTTTTCCAAGATTGACTAACGTTCCAGCTATCATTAGTTGAAGATTCGGGAGTCGGATATCCCGAAGACTGCTTTCAGAACCAGATATGGTCATTATGAGTTTCTTGTCATGTCATTTGGGCTGACCAATGCCCCAGCATCCTTTATGTATTTGATGCACAGTGTGTTCCGGCCTTATCTTGATTCTTTCGTCATTGTGTTTATTGACGACATTGTGGTATATTCCCGGTCTTGGGAAGATCATGAGCATCACCTGAGGACCGTGCTTTAGACTTTGAGGGAGAAGAGATTATATGCAAAATTTTCTAAGTGTGAATTCTGGCTTGATTCAGTGGCATTCTTGGGTCACGTAGTGTCTTGTGATGGGATCAAGATAGATCTAAAGAAGGTGGAAGCAATGCAGAGTTGGCCTCGATCATCATCAGCTACGGAGATCCGTAATTTCCTTAGTTTGGCGGGATAGTACCGTCGCTTTGTAGAGGTGTTTTCATCTATTGTAGCACCTATGACCAGGCTGACCCAGAAGGGTGCTCCATTCAACTTGACCGAGGAGTGTGAGGAGAGCTTTCAGAAGCTCAAGACATCTTTGACTACATCCCCGGTATTAGTATTGCCTAAAGGTCTGGGTCTTACACTGTCTATTGTGATGCCTCAAGGATTGGCCTTGGAGCGGTATTGATGTAGGACAGTAGGGTGATTACCTACGCGTCTAGACAGTTGAAGGTGCATGAGAAAAATTATCATGTCCATGATCTTGAGTTAGCAGCTATTGTTCACGCCTTGAAGATCTGGCGTCATTATTTGTACAGTGTTCCTTGTGAGATCTACACTGATCACCAGAGTTTGCAGCACTTGTTCAAGCAAAAGGACCTGAATTTGCGTCAGCAGAGGTGGTTGGAGCTACTTAAGGACTATGATATTACTATATTGTACCACACTGGGAAGGCCAATGTAGTGGCTGGTGCCTTGAGTCACCGGGCGGAGAGTTTGGGGAGTTTGGCTTCTTTCGGCAGCTGAGAGGCCTTTAGCATTAGATGCTCAGGCCTCAGCTAATCAGTTCGTGAGGTTGGATATTTCAGAGCCGAGCCAAGCCGAGTATTGGCTTGTGTGGCCGCTCGGTCTTTTCTTTATGACCGTATCAGAGAGCGTTAGTATGATGATCCCCATCTTTTAGTTCTCTAGGACAGGGCTCAATGAGGTGATGCTAGAGATGTGACTATTGGTGATGATGGCGTAATGAGGACGCAGGGCCGTATATGTGTGCCTAATGTAGATGGGCTTCAGGATTTGATTCTTGAGGAGGCCCACAACTCGTGGTAATCCATTCATCTGGGTGCCGCAAAGATGTACCAGGATTTGAGACAGCATTATTCGTGGAGGAGGATAAAGAAGGATATCGTTCGGTTTGTATACAAGTGTCTCAACTGTCAGCAGGTTAAGTGTGAGCATCAGAGATTGGGTGGCTTACTTCAGAGGTTAGAGATCCCAGAGTGGAAGTGGGTCTAGATCACCATGGACTTTGTAGTTGGACTTCCACGGACTTTGAGAAAGTTTGATGTTATTTGGGTGATCATGGATCGGCTGACCAAGTCAGCTCATTTTATCCCAGTGTTGACTACTTACTCTTCAGAGAGATTGGCTGAGATTTATATCAGAGAGATTGTCCGCCTTCATGATATCCCAGTATCCATCATTTCAAATAGAGGTACACAATTCACATGACGGTTTTGGAGAGCCGTACAATAGGAGTTGGGTATTATGGTAGAGCTGAGCACAGCCTTTCACCCTCAGACGGGCGGGCAGTCCGAGCACACGATTCAGATTCTCGAGGATATGCTATGTGCTTGTGTGATGGAGTTCGTAGGGTCATGGGACTAGTTCTTTCCACTTGCGGAGTTTGCCTACAACAACAGTTACCAGTCCAACATTCAGATGGCACCGTATGAGTCTTTGTATGGTAGGCGGTGTCGGTCCCCAGTGGGTTGGCTTGAGCCGGGCGAGGTCCGATTGTTGGGTACAGATTTGATCCAGGATGCCCTAGATAAGGTGAAGGTGATTCAGGATAGACTTTGCATAGCCCAGTCCAAACAGAAAAGTTATGCAGACCGAAAGGTTCGTGATTTGGCATTCATGGTTGGAGAGCAGGTCTTGCTTTGGGAATTGCCTATGAATAGCGTGATGAGATTCGGGAAGAAGGGAAAGTTGAGCTCGAGGTACATTGTTCCTTTTGAGATATTACAACGTGTTGGGGAGATTGCTTATGAGCTTGTCTTACCTCCCAGCCTAGCAAGAGTTCATCCGGTGTTCCACGTTTCTATGCTTTGGAAATATCACAGTGATCCGACTCATGTATTCGATTTTAGCTCAGTCCACTTGGACAAGGATCTATCTTATGTTAAGGAGCCAGTATCTATTTTTGACATGCAGGTCAAAAAGCTCAGGTCAAAGAATATTGCTTCAGTAAAGGTCCAGTGGAGGGGTCAACCGGCCGAGGAGGCGACTTGGGAGACCGAGCAGGATATGTGCAGTCGTTACCCTCATCTTTTCACAGCTTTAGGTATGTCTTTATACTCGTTCGAGGACGAACGATTGTTTTAAGAGGGGGAGAATGTAACGACCTGGCGGGTCGTTTTGAGAGTTAGAGCCCCGATCCCCTAATAACTGCTTTCCCGATATCTATTTCTTCTTTTGTGACTTGTCGGGATGATTGGTTTGTGAGTTTCGGAGTGTTTTGGGACACTTAGTCCCTAAATGAGAGCTTAAGTCTTAAAATTTGGACCGTAGTCTGAACTGTGTGAAGACGGTTCCGGAATGGAATTTCGTCGATTCCTCTAGCTCCGTTGGGTGATTTCCGACATAGGAGCGCGTCCGAAATGTGATTTGGAGGCCCGTAATAGAATTAGGCTTGAATTGGCGAAAGTTGGAAATTTGGCGATTTTGGCCAGGAGTGGAAAATTTGATGTCCGGGTCGGAATGGAATTCTGGAAGTTGGAGTAGGTTCATAGTGTCATTTGTGATGTGTGTGTAAAATTTGAGGTCATTCAGACGATGTTTGGTAGGTTTCGGCATCGTTTACGGAAATTGGAAGTTTAGAAGTTCTTAGGCTTGAATCTGAGGGTAATTTTGTATTTTGATGTTGTTTTGGGTGATTCGAAGGCTCGACTAAGTTTGTATGATGTTATGGGGTGTGTTGGTATGTTTTGTTGAGGTCCCGAGGGATTCGGATGAATTTCGGGTGGTTAACGGGCCATTTTTGGCTTTTGGAGAATGGCTGATGGTTGCTGGTGTTTTCTTCTAGTTTCCTTATACGCGATCGCAGAGTATGTTCGCGATCGAGTAAGTTTGTTTGGGGTATAGGTGAAATTTTTCTATGTGATGGCAAAGTGAGGGTCGCGATCGCGTAAGTGTGTGAGGTAGTATTTCGCAAACGCGTGGCTTGTGTCGCGTTCGCGTAGAGAATTAGAGCTGATGAGGAGCTGAGGTGATTGCTCTCCGCGATCGCGTGAAGCAGGTTGCGATCGCGTAAGTTTGTGTTGTAGAGGTTCACGAACGCATGGTGATTTCCGTGTTCGCATAGAGTAAATATGTGGGGCATCCTGTTTAAGCTTCGCGATCGCGAGGCTATTTATGTGATCGCGATGAAGGTATATCTTGGCAGATTTAAAGTTCAAAATCGACGGTTTTTGGTTCATAACTCAAAATTTGATTGGGAGCTCGGAAGAAGGCGAAATTTAGAGAGATTTTCGGAGGAAGTTTTTGGATAATGATTCCTAACTCCTTTATGATAAATTTCAACTAATCTATGCTTAATTTTATCATCTAATTTCGGATTTGGGGTGAAAATTAGGGGGGAAATGATAAAAGCTCGTAGGCCAAATTTTGGGATTTTGATCGAGCATTTGGTATCGTATTTTAGTAAATTTTGTATGGTTAGACTCGTGAGTGAATGCGTGTTCGTAATTTGTTATTTTTACCCGATTCCGAGACGTGGGCTCGGGGGGGCTTTTTGGGCATATTTCCTATTTTAATGCTTTAGCTTCGAATTCATTAGCTAAATTAGTTACTTGTATTTATATTTACATTATACAATTGGTTTGATTATATTTGGTCCATTCGGACTTGGATACTCGTGGCAATAGAGCAGTTTCAGATTGATTTGACTAGTTCGAGGTAAGTGGCTTGCCTAACCTTGTGTGGGGGAACTTCCCCTTAGGATGTTTGGTAATGTTTGATGTATGAGTGTCGTAACATGTGGTGACGTCTACGTACACGGGCTATTCTTTTAAACCCCCGTTTTTCTTCTAAATCATAAATTGTTTTGCTTTGATTGAATTGTACTACTATGTTAAATTTCCTTGTTTAGATTAGGAAAGCATGCCTACGTGTTTTGACTATCTAATTGAAATTTTGTGCAGCATGTTTTAGGTAGATTCCTATTTTCCTTGGTTACATTTATTCTAAATTATGCATATCTATACTGTAACTTTCATGTCATTGTTTAGCTGCATATTTACTTTGGGACTACGAACGTATTCTGAGAGATCCCCCAGCACTGCATATTTATTTTGGGACTACGGACGCATTCCGGGAGATCCCCATGTCTTGCATATTTAGTTTGGGACTACGGACGTATTCTGGGAGATCTCCCAGCACTGTATATTTACTTTGGGACTAACGAACGTATTGCAAGAGATCCCCCACCACTGCATATTTATTTTGGGACTACATACGTATTTCGGGAGATCCCCATGTACTGCATAATTAATTCGGACTAGTGGACGGTATCCTGGGAGATTTCTCTGTTGTATTTTTTTTGTTCTGAGCAGAGGGCTTCTTGACTTTTATTACTGAAGACTTCCTTAATTATTTTACTATAGATTATATTTTTATCTCTTGTTGTTTTTAGCTCTTTATATTTACACCGGCAGGGCCCTGACCTGACCTCGTCAATACTCGACCGAGGTTAGGCTTGGTACTTACTGGTACTATTGTGGTGTACTCATGCCCTTTCCTGCATATGTTTTTTGTGTGTATATCCAAGTACGAGCTATCAGCCTCGGGTTTAGTGCGTGCTTGCTGACTTAGGAGACTTCAAGGTACTTCTGCTCGCGTCTGCAGAGCTCGGAGTCCCCTTCTATTCCCCCGCATAGAGACTTTTCTTTTGTTTCTTCAAACATTTTGTATAGAGCTATATAGACTTGTAGAATCTTGTGATTACAGACATTCCAGGTTTTGGGAATGATTTTATTGTACATGAGTCAAGTGGCACTATCCTTGTATTTAAATTACACTGTTTAGCTTTTATCGTTATGTTTTCTTTCAATTTTTCTACAATAATAGGCTTACCTAGTCGTAGAGACTAGGTGCCTTCACGATACCTTTCGGAGGGGTAAATTGGGTCGTGACATATACATGGCCGTCAAGTAATAAAGTTACCGGAAAGTCGGATGTTGAACCCATAGAGACTTAGATTAACCATTAATTAAGCGCATAAAATGAATTTACTGTCCAAGATGATCAATGTCACGACCCAATTCCATTATAGGCCGTGATGGCGCCCAACACTGTTGTTAGGCAAGCCAACACTGATCAAACTAGTGATTTCCCGTTTGAGTAATTTAGTAAGTGGATAATAATTCTACGTTTGTTGAAAAGATAAGAATTTAACAATGTAACAAGATTAAACAGAAGTAACGAGTATAAATAATCATGTAAATAATACCAAAATCATAAGTCTACTAGTGTGTGTGCCAAGAATTGATGTCACAAGTATGTGGACAATCTAGTAGAATATACAAATAAATACTAGCCTACTGTCTGAAAGGAAATAGACAGAAAAATAAAATATAAGAGAGACTCCAGCTGCTGCAAAACGGCTCGGAGGGAAGCTCACCATGAAGTCTCGAGATGAGGATTAAATTTGCACACCCGACTGGTAACCAGATGCACCTGCCTCAAATCCTGTATAGTTAAGTACAAAAGAGTAGCATGAGTACATAAATAGTATGTACACAGTATGATGAGGGGTCGACTTCGACACTTATTAGGGCCAATAACATGATAATATGAGATTCTCATTAAGCATGATATACAACAATAATACTTAGAACAAGAAATAACTGAACAAGTAATCACCATATTTAAGAACTTAAATCACTTGCTTCCTTTAAAACCTATGATCACACAAACAATGAATTTACGCAAAATGTGAAAGAACTTACAGTTCTAATATTACACACAATACCATCGAGGATGTTCGGCCTGATCCAACATAAATATAAAATATGCACTGCCGAGGGTCGAATGGTGCGAACCATAGATACATCTATTTCCCTGCCCGCGAATCATACATGCTACGCAGTCAAATATAAATTTAAGGAATTACCCCGCTCGTGAGTCATACATGCGACGTGGTTACACAAATATTTCTTAAGTTATTATAGTACTCTCCCATTCTTTTCAAAATACGAAACTCAAATGAAAACTTTTAAGATCCCGATATTTTCCTCAATTTCAACTCCTTTTGAAACATTTAATAAGAAAACTCAATTTCGATCCTTCTCAAGGCAAACAAGAAACATAAAGCAATAACAATATCAACAAGGCATGGTATAAGACTAAAACTACCCGTACATAAATAGGAATAGTAGCTATGTCCGGACTCTCGTCATTTCGTACGTACATAGCCTCCTATAAACAACCACACATATTAATTAAGTTCATCTATGGGGTAATTCTCCCTTACAAGGTTAGAAAAGAGTATTACCTTGTCTCAAAGCTTAATTCCCAATTCAAGAATGCGCTCAAACCTCCAAATTTGATGTCAAACGGCTCGAAACTAGTAAAATATTATATAAGTTAATCAATTTATGCTCAAAAGTTCATATTTCCACTATTTAAGTGATTGCCCCACCCAAATTTCAAGGTTCCTAAAATTCACCCCGGGCCCACATGCCCGGATTCCGGAAATTTTGAAAGAAAGTTGTTACCCATAACCTTAGGAACAAGAATATATGATATGTACTAAGATCCATAACCAATTTCGTGGTCAAATCTCATTTTTAACAAAAACCTAGGTTTTCATCTAAACCCTTGATTTTCACTAATTTTTACATGTTAATCTATCCATAATCTATGTATTTAACTCATGTTGTGCAGAAATTACTTACCTCAAAAAACTAGCTGAAAGCCCCCTTCCAAAAGCTCCAAAAATCGCCCAAGAGATGAAGTGAAATGAAATAAATGGCCTAAGTCCCGCAATAAATGAGCTGGGCACAAGCCTCTGATGTCGCATTTGCGACACCAGGTTCGCAAATGCAAAGCTTGGCCTTCAGCTGCTGGGAAAGTCGCAAATGCGAACTCTACTAGTATCGCAAATGCAAACACAGCCTAGTTCAGGCTCTTTCGCATTTGCGAAGCCCTTCTCGCAAATACGAGGTTCGCATTTGCGAAGCCCTTCTCGCAAATACTAGATTCTCATTTGTGAACCATATCTCACATTTGCGAGACCTGTAGCTGGTGCCATGAAACACAAGAAATCTGCTGTATTTTTCATCCCTTCCACGTCCAAAACTCACCCGAGCCCTCGGGGCTCCACACCAGCTACCCACACAAATCTAATGACCTCATACAAACTCGCTCGAGCGATAAAAACACAAAAATAACTTCAAAACTACGAATCAGATGCCAAAATGCATGAATTGACTCATGAAATTCAAAAACTTCCAAAAAGACTTCCATTCGTCCGATTGCTATCAAATCAACTCGGAATGACACCAAATTTTACGTGCAAGTCTTAAATGATATTATGGAACTATTATTGGTCTTGAAATTCCGTTTGGACCTCGATATGACCAAAACCCGCTTAAAACCAAATTTAAAAAACTTTTAAAACTTTCAAGAACCAACTTTCACTCTTAGGCGCCGAAACGCTCCCAGGTCATGCAAAACCCGATCCGAACATAAGCCCAAGTCTGAAATCATCATACAAACCTATTGGAACAGTCAAATATCGATTCTAAGGTTGTTTACTCAAAATTTTGACCAAGTCAAACTTGGTCTTTTAAGCCAACCTTAAGAAATCAAGTGTTCCGATTTCAACCCGAACCCTTCCAAATCCCGAACTAACCATCCCCGCAAGTCATAAAACAGTAAAAACATGTACAGGAAGTATTATTTAGGGGAACAGGGTTCTATAAGGCAAAACAACCGGTCGAGTCGTTACAATCAAAAGTTTAACTTTTCTATTACAACTACTATTGCGAAATTTAAACACGTAACTAAGGGAGATATAGATTCCAGGGTTGTGGTCGGTTTATCAATCATATTGAGTTCGTAATTACACCTTTTAATCTGAATTATCTATGATTGCTAGTTGACCGGATCATTTATATAAATAGCATGTTCCCGCAATACTATCCGTCTATCCATAATATATCAACCTTATATTCCTATGCTCTTGAATCTATCATGAATGAATATAATACGGTATTAACCTAACAAGATTGTTAGGTATATTCCCATCCTAACCGCGAAATCTTTCCCCGAACCACGAGTTCAGAAACAAGCTCTANTTGTGTGTGTGTGTGTGTGTGTGTGTGTGTGTGTGTGTGTTTGGGAAAAGACCTAGACGAAATAACCAAGTCCAAAACCAAAAAGGAGAAAAAATAGGCTTTAAAAATCCGGAACACACTCGCTATAGGTCGTGCCTCGCGATCTCTATAGCACGCTTGATCTCGCTTTAACCCATGCGGCGCGAGCTCTAACCCGAGCATTGAACCTCGCATCGCTTGACTTCATTCTGCTTCATTTCAATTCAATTTTCTGCCTAACTTTCATAATGTTACCTTTCTTTGCAATTCATGTTTTTGTTCTTTCTCCTTCACTCTTTGCATTATTTCTTTTCCTCCTCTTTTGCCTTTGGTTCTTTTTCTATATTCTTTTTATCTGTCTCTTTTATAATATTGTTTTAGAGCATGAATTACGCATTCAATATTTAGTTTTCTCCAATTTAATCTCCAATGTATTTACACATAAAATAAACTCAATTAAACACAAATATAGTATAGTTTAGCATTAAAGCCCCGAAATGTAAGGTAAGTAATGCACTAAAAATATGGAATTATTTCCAAACGTCACTGACAAATTCGTAACTATAAGGGATTTGAAACGATTTTGATTCCCTTTCCTTATTAATTGCGGGTTCATGAATCTTCCGTCTTTTTAGTCTTAATTCATTTCGCTCGTGCATCTTCAATAGCTATCTAGGCTCAGTCATTTGTTCTTTACTGGCTCATGGGTATTTACTTTGCATCTTCCTTGCTTCATATATTTCATTAGTCAAATATGCCGGTTGTCACTCTACCATTGTTCCACGTATCATGCCTTGTCAGATCAGTAAGGTTCCACGTGTGACATCTTTTTTCCACCAATACAGATTGTCCCCCCACTTTCTGAATATTCTTAAATTGAATATTCGGGAAATGATAAGTATTTATGGCGGAAATTCTTTGCCACTGCTCGAGTATCATTGGGTTTTCTTCATAATCTATGCGATGTATGTCTCATCTATTTAATGCATATTCCACGTGGCTCTTGGCGATTGGTTCTGTGATTTTTCAGTGCTTTTCTAGGTTTTTCTGCGGTTGCAATCACGAAGTGACAGTTTCAATATGACAGTTCATAATGACCTACTTTCAATGATGATTGCTTCTTCTTATAAATACCTCATTCTTCTTTGGTTTCTCAAAATGCCTCTTCTATAGTATTCTTTATTTTACTCTGCCTTTTTACTTCTGCATCTATTCCTTGTTAGTTCTTCATACAACCATGTCTTCTTCTACACCTGGCCCTCGCAAGGTTGTTATCGTTGATGAGCCCTCTCCTTCTACTGTACCTACTAGAAGTAGGAGAGGTGGTAGACTCCGTAGTTTAGGCTCGTTTTCTAACCGCGGTTCTTCTTATCATGTCAATATTTCCATACCTTCCTCTTCTATACATAGGGCTTCTTTAACCCCTAGATGCTCCTCTAAGAATAGAGACTCGAGTGAACCAGTGCATGAACCGACAATTACAGAGGTTGTTCCTTAGGAATTTTCTTTTTCAAATGATTGTGAATCCATGAGAAATCAAGTTTCATCCATAGATTCCCTTAATCACCATTATCCCACCTTAATTACCACTGGTCTTATTTCCCTAGTTCGAGAGAATGTAACTGGAAACCACATTTCCCAATTTTAGTTCCTGGTTTCAACCAAAAAATAACTTCATACCAGGATGTTATTCTTTCGTTTATACTTACCCCTTTACTTTAGGGTTTAAACCACTTATCGATCTAGTGATTATTGAATTCTGCCGTTATTTCAGTGTCTAAGACGGATTGGCCCCATTGTTTGGAGGGTTGTTGCATGCCTCCGTTATTTATCAAACCTGGCTTCTATGCCTTTTACTTTTCGTCATTTGCTTCATCTTTACTCACCTAAATTATTCGTGAAGGAGTTTTCTCCCTTATGACCAAAATTAAGAGGGTATTGGTCAGCCCTGAAGATGATAGAGACCATGGCTGGTATGCCCGTTTTGTTGCTGCTCCCACTAGCGCTCTTGTGGGTAAAGAAAATATGCCTTTTCCAGAAAAATAGAATTTTGCACGTAAGTTTTTCCCCCCTTGTCTTTTTCCTTTCTTCTTTCTTCTTTTTTTTTAAAAAAAGAAACTCATGTGATCATGTGCCTACTTTTTCAACAACCATGGAAGTTTTCGAGGAAATTCCTTACTTTCGTGCTTGGGTAGAGAAGTTATTAAATGTTTCCCCTACGGAGAAAAGATCTTGTAAAACCTTTCACAAAGATTCGGTTGGAAAGTGAAGACACATGGTACTTTTTCCCGCTTATTATCTTTTCTCTTCTCTTCCTTATTGATTCAAGAGTTTCTTATCATGCCTTTTTTCTTTGCTAGGATTTCCCATTTGTGGTATTAGTNCAGGTTGTGTGTGTGTGTGTGTGTGTGTGTGTGTGTGTGTGTGTTTGGGAAAAGACCTAGACGAAATAACCAAGTCCAAAACCAAAAAGGAGAAAAAATAGGCTTTAAAAATCCGGAACACACTCGCTATAGGTCGTGCCTCGCGATCTCTATAGCACGCTTGATCTCGCTTTAACCCATGCGGCGCGAGCTCTAACCCGAGCATTGAACCTCGCATCGCTTGACTTCATTCTGCTTCATTTCAATTCAATTTTCTGCCTAACTTTCATAATGTTACCTTTCTTTGCAATTCATGTTTTTGTTCTTTCTCCTTCACTCTTTGCATTATTTCTTTTCCTCCTCTTTTGCCTTTGGTTCTTTTTCTATATTCTTTTTATCTGTCTCTTTTATAATATTGTTTTAGAGCATGAATTACGCATTCAATATTTAGTTTTCTCCAATTTAATCTCCAATGTATTTACACATAAAATAAACTCAATTAAACACAAATATAGTATAGTTTAGCATTAAAGCCCCGAAATGTAAGGTAAGTAATGCACTAAAAATATGGAATTATTTCCAAACGTCACTGACAAATTCGTAACTATAAGGGATTTGAAACGATTTTGATTCCCTTTCCTTATTAATTGCGGGTTCATGAATCTTCCGTCTTTTTAGTCTTAATTCATTTCGCTCGTGCATCTTCAATAGCTATCTAGGCTCAGTCATTTGTTCTTTACTGGCTCATGGGTATTTACTTTGCATCTTCCTTGCTTCATATATTTCATTAGTCAAATATGCCGGTTGTCACTCTACCATTGTTCCACGTATCATGCCTTGTCAGATCAGTAAGGTTCCACGTGTGACATCTTTTTTCCACCAATACAGATTGTCCCCCCACTTTCTGAATATTCTTAAATTGAATATTCGGGAAATGATAAGTATTTATGGCGGAAATTCTTTGCCACTGCTCGAGTATCATTGGGTTTTCTTCATAATCTATGCGATGTATGTCTCATCTATTTAATGCATATTCCACGTGGCTCTTGGCGATTGGTTCTGTGATTTTTCAGTGCTTTTCTAGGTTTTTCTGCGGTTGCAATCACGAAGTGACAGTTTCAATATGACAGTTCATAATGACCTACTTTCAATGATGATTGCTTCTTCTTATAAATACCTCATTCTTCTTTGGTTTCTCAAAATGCCTCTTCTATAGTATTCTTTATTTTACTCTGCCTTTTTACTTCTGCATCTATTCCTTGTTAGTTCTTCATACAACCATGTCTTCTTCTACACCTGGCCCTCGCAAGGTTGTTATCGTTGATGAGCCCTCTCCTTCTACTGTACCTACTAGAAGTAGGAGAGGTGGTAGACTCCGTAGTTTAGGCTCGTTTTCTAACCGCGGTTCTTCTTATCATGTCAATATTTCCATACCTTCCTCTTCTATACATAGGGCTTCTTTAACCCCTAGATGCTCCTCTAAGAATAGAGACTCGAGTGAACCAGTGCATGAACCGACAATTACAGAGGTTGTTCCTTAGGAATTTTCTTTTTCAAATGATTGTGAATCCATGAGAAATCAAGTTTCATCCATAGATTCCCTTAATCACCATTATCCCACCTTAATTACCACTGGTCTTATTTCCCTAGTTCGAGAGAATGTAACTGGAAACCACATTTCCCAATTTTAGTTCCTGGTTTCAACCAAAAAATAACTTCATACCAGGATGTTATTCTTTCGTTTATACTTACCCCTTTACTTTAGGGTTTAAACCACTTATCGATCTAGTGATTATTGAATTCTGCCGTTATTTCAGTGTCTAAGACGGATTGGCCCCATTGTTTGGAGGGTTGTTGCATGCCTCCGTTATTTATCAAACCTGGCTTCTATGCCTTTTACTTTTCGTCATTTGCTTCATCTTTACTCACCTAAATTATTCGTGAAGGAGTTTTCTCCCTTATGACCAAAATTAAGAGGGTATTGGTCAGCCCTGAAGATGATAGAGACCATGGCTGGTATGCCCGTTTTGTTGCTGCTCCCACTAGCGCTCTTGTGGGTAAAGAAAATATGCCTTTTCCAGAAAAATAGAATTTTGCACGTAAGTTTTTCCCCCCTTGTCTTTTTCCTTTCTTCTTTCTTCTTTTTTTTTAAAAAAAGAAACTCATGTGATCATGTGCCTACTTTTTCAACAACCATGGAAGTTTTCGAGGAAATTCCTTACTTTCGTGCTTGGGTAGAGAAGTTATTAAATGTTTCCCCTACGGAGAAAAGATCTTGTAAAACCTTTCACAAAGATTCGGTTGGAAAGTGAAGACACATGGTACTTTTTCCCGCTTATTATCTTTTCTCTTCTCTTCCTTATTGATTCAAGAGTTTCTTATCATGCCTTTTTTCTTTGCTAGGATTTCCCATTTGTGGTATTAGTCCCGCATCTGTTTCATCCACAAGGCTTTCCGTGACTCTTTCTCGGGAAAGAATTTTGAGTTTTTCTTCAAAAAGAAAGTTGATGGAGCCCGGGCTAGCCAAAGGAGGGTTCTTTAGTACGTAGACCTTGAGTCAGGAGATGTGTAATTTCTGATGTTGAAACCACTCCTCCATCGAGTTCAATCCCTTTTAGACTTTTGGATAAGCCAGAGAGTGCCCCGCTGGTGATCTCTGATGAAGAAGTTAATGATCCCTCCAAGATTTTGTTGAACAACTGTTTGCTCGTGGCTTCGGAAGTGTTGAAGCTTTTGTCCCTATTTCTGAGGAGTTTCCCCTTGCCTCCCTTCCAATATCAGTCCCTGTTAATCCCCCCATTCCCTTACCTGAAGTTACTTCTAATGCTACCCCCGTGACTGTTTCAACCTCATCTGTCATCCCTGTTGCTATTAATTTTGATGTAGAAGTTGAACCTCCCAGTAGCAAGAAGGCAATGAAGAAAATTGTTGTTGAGGTTCCAGAAGATGACTTATTAAGGAAATCGGGTCAAGCCGATGTGTGGTTGAAACCTTTGCTTGGTCTTGCGGAGAAGTCAAAGATGGAAAGTTATATCTCATTGACCTTGATAAATGATATTGTTCATTCTTCTCTAAAGGTACGAGTTTAACTATATTTCCTCCTTCTCTTCTTTTCGTTTATCCATAACTCATTTTCTTTCTTTGTAGATCAAATTGATCATACAGAACTCATGAAAAGGGTCATTCATGCGGACCAACAGATTATTGACTACCTAACCGAGGTTGATAATTGGAAAGGGCAATTTGAGGGTCTTCAGTTGGAGAAAGAAGTTTTGTCATAAGAGAAGAATGCTTTAGAGTAACAAATGAAGATTATTAATACTGAATTAGAGATTAAGAAAGCTTCTTCAAGTCAAGTTGGTAAGGATAAGGACATCCTTGAGTCTTCCTTTGCTGAAAAACATTCTAAGGCAACTAAAGAAAAGGGGTTTGAAGGAACTCCTTAATCAGAAAGAGGCGTATGCGGGATAATTTACTCAAGCTCAAGAAGATCTTCGCACCTCTACTGATAAGGTTAAGTTCTTAGAAAGTTCTCGGACTCCTTTGAAGACAGCGTATGATGCCTCTAAAGCAGAAAAAGAAGAGTTGGGAGCTAAAATTAATCAATAGGAAAAGGACTATGAGATTCTCGAGGACAAATTGTCATTGGATGTGAGCTGGGCCTTTTTAATCACTCGCCTAGAGACTCTAATGGAAGCCAACCAAGAGGGTTTTGACCAAAATGCTGAGATTTGTTAAAGCTAAAGAAGCAATTGATAAAACTTCGCAACGTCAAAGCTTTTCTTCACCTGAAGACGAAGGTCCCGAAGGTGATAGAAATGGACTGTTCCTAGTGAAGCTCATGTCCAAGCCTCTTCTTCTCAAGTTGTCCCTTCTTCTCCCGTTGTTGATGCTTTCGTGGATGATGCCCCCTTAGATGATGCTCTTTAGTTTTTTCTATTTTTATTTAGTTGTTTTGTGTTTAGAATTTTTTGGTGGGAAGTTCTTTGGAATGGTTGTTTTTAGTTACCCCTGTCTTTTTTTGTAGTTTAATGACAAACACGTACCTCTGTTTTTTCCAAAGTTTAATATATATGGTTTGGTTATCTTCACCATTTATTTTGATATCTGCGCTTTTGTTTCACTCTTATTTGCATTTAAAAATGCTTTAATATTTCGTATTTTTGATAAACACATTTTTTTGTAAAAGTGGGCCTTTTATATAAGCAACACTGATGAAAATGACGTCTCATCTTCATATTGGTGTAAATATATGAAAGAAGAAGTAAATATGAAAAAATAATAATTTGAGTAAGTTTTATGCTTTGAACTTTCAAATTTCGTAATCATTTTTCATTTATGCATATAACATTTTGTACAACATTTATGCATACAACACTTTCATAACTGCTTTCTTTGTAACCGGTTTTGAAATTCAAAATTGGGGTGTATTATCCTGTGACTAATTATTGACCTTAACCTAAAAACTCATATGAACTTAGAGTGTATCTTGTGTCTTTCTTGCGAGTTCACTCCTTCTCAAGGTTGCTTCAAGGATTTTGATTCAGTCTTGATTTTTGGCTCTTAGGCTTGAGTTTTGACTCTTAGACTTCTTTGCCTATATGTATAGTCCCCCCAACATTAGAGCTTTGAAGTATGAAATATCAAACACTGGATTGTTCCTTCCTTTTGGTCCATTCCCTGAAAAGGAAAATACACACGGAACTCAGAGGTATACGTTTAGATGATGATTGTTTAACCTTTTTTTCCATCAGAAAGGTTGTAACCTACACCGGAAATAATTTAGTATTGCGCGTGTCTTTAGAGTCTAATATCATCATTGGGTATGGGCTAGCTTTTTGCTTATCATCTAAAATCGTTAGTAAAATTCAAAAGAATGATATACAATTATATTTGAGCGATACCTGATCATGGGTACTTCTTTTCCCTAGAAGTAATACTTCTTCAGATGAACATCATTTCGATTTGATGGTAGTATCTTGCTTCCATGTTTCCAACTCATATGCTCCCTTTCCAGCGATTCCTCGAATCCTATAGGGGCCTTCCAATTTGGACTCAATTTTCTTACACGAGCAGCTTTTGTTGATTGAAAAACCTTTTTGAGGACGAAGTCACCAATTTTGAAGTATCTCAGATTAGCTTTCTTGTTGTAGTATCGCTCAATCATTTGTTTCTGAGCTGTCATTCTTATTAGAGTCGCTTCTCTCCTTTCCTCCGGTAAATCCAAATTTACTCGCATCTTTTCCTCATTTGATTCATCGGTTTCTTGTGTATATCTTTAACTTGGTTCACCTATCTTAACTGGAACTAAGGCTTCAGCACCATAAATAAGTGAGAATGGAGTCTCTCACGTGCTTGTCTTTGCTGTCGTCCGATAAGCCCATAACACTCCTGGTAACACCTCAGGCCACTACCTTTTGACTCTTCTAATTCCTTCTTCAAATTATTAATAATAACTTTGTTCGTTGATTCAGCTTGCCCATTGGCCACAGGGTGGTAAGGCTGGGACGTTATCCGTTTAATTTTCCAAATCTGAAAAAAATTGTGATTTCGTGCCTATGAATTGTGGGCCATTATCACATACGATTTCTTTTGGAACTCCAAACTGGCAAATAATGTTTCGCCAAATAAAGTCCATGACTTCTTTTTCTCACACTTGTTTAAAGGATCCTTCCTCTACCTATTTGGATAAATAGTCTGTTAATACTGATAAAAATCATACCTTTCCTTTAGCTTGAGGCACGGGACCCATGATATCCATCCACCACTTCATGAAAGGCCAAGGTGAAATAACCGGATGTAACAGCTCCGCTGGGCGATGCATATTGTTTCCATATATTTGTCATTTGTCACATTTGGCCACAAAACTTTCTGCATCTTCTTCCAGTTTTGGCCAATAGTATCCTGCTCTTATTAGAGTCTTAACCATGATCTTCGTACAACGTGATTGCCACAGTATCCCTCGTGTACTTCTCTCATCACATATTCCATTTGAGAAGTTCTGAGACATCTTGTTAAAGGTCCTCCAAACATATTTCGGTATAGATTTCCACAACTCAGACAGTAACGGGCAACTTTTCGACAAAGTAACTCAGACTTCTTCTCGTCTTCAGGTAAAATTCCGTACTACAAAAAGTTAACAAATTCGTTTCTCCAATCCCATGTCAAATTATTAAAATTTACCTCATTCTTATCTTGGTTGAGTGTCGAATGAAAAAAATGTATCACGATGCATTTTCTGCATTCGTTACTTCCACAACAGACGCAAGATTAGCTAATGATCTGCTTCTACATTTTCCTCCCTAGGTATTTGAACTATTTTCCATGACTAAACGTGTCTGATCAATTCCCGTGCCTTTTCCAAATAATGTTGCATTTGTGCCTCTATAGCTATGTAAGTCCCCTGTATTTGGTTAACTACCAATTGGTAATCACTTTTGACAACAATTTTCTCTATACCGAGTTCTCATGCCAGTTCCAAACCTACAATCATAGTCTCATACTCTGCTTCATTGTTAGTAATGGGATAGCATTTTATTGCTTGCCTTATGATTTCCTCCGAAGGCGGGATTAGAACAACACCTTATCCCGGTTCTTTAACATTTGAGGAACCATCGGTAAATAGGATCCAAGCCCCGGGATTAGATCCGGTAAATACCTATAGTTCCTTTTCTGCTTCAGGAACTATATTTGTGCTAAACTCTTCCACAAAATCTGTTAAAACTTGTGATTTATTTTAGATCTAGGTTTGTATATCATATCATATCATATTCACTGAGTTCTATATCCCATTTAGCTAACCTACCTGACGGTTCTTGTTTATGCAAGATATTCCTTAGAGGAAAAGCAGTTACTATAGAGATAGGATGACATTGAAATTAAGGTGTTAACTTCTAGATGCCATAATTAATTCTAAATCAAGTTTTTATAAGTGAGGATATCGTGTTTCAGCATCCAACAAAGATTTGCTAACATAATAAATTGGAGATTGTCTACCTCTATCTTCTCGCACCAATACCGCACTTACTGTCATTTCTGACACGACAAGATAAATGAGTAGCCTTTCTCCGTCCTTTGGTTTAGCCGGTAGGGGTGGATTTGACAAGTATGTTTTTAGATTTTTGAGAGCTTGTTGGCATTCCCCAGTCCACTCAAATTGGTTTTTCTTTTTCAATACTGAAAAGAATTTAAAACTTTTCTCCGAAGATTTGGAAATAAATCTTCCCAAAGCTACTATCCTTCCTGTTAACCTCTGCGCCTCTTTTTTGCACATGAGTATGTCAGGTATCTCCTCAATGGCTTTGATCTATGCAAGATTCACTTCAATACCTCTGTTAGAAACAAGAAAACCTAAAATTTACCTGAAGCCACGCCAAAAGCATATTTTTCTGGATTTAGCTTCATGTTATATTAGCAAAGAATTTCGAAGGTGCTCGAAAGGTATTGAAAATGATCCTCTGCTCGTGTTGACTTGACTAACATATCATCGATGTAGACTTCCATAGTCTTTCCCAGGTGTTCTTGAAACATTTTAATCACCAATCTTTGTTACGTGGGCCCAGTGTTTTTTAAACCAAAGGGCATAACTTTGTAACAATAAGTCCACATGTCTGTAATAAACAGGGTTTTTTCTTCATCTAGGGGATTTATCTTTATTAGATTATAACCTGAATATGCATCTAAAAAAACTCAACAGCTCATGACCAGCGGTAGAATCAATTAATTGATCTATATGTCGTAAAGAAAATGAATCTTTTGGACAAGCTTTATTTAGATCAGTATAATCTACGCAAACCCGCCATTTTCCATTCTTTTTTGGAGCTACCACAGTATTAGCTAACTAATTTGAATATTTTACCTCCTGTATTGATCCAATTTTTTAAAGTTTTTGTATCTCATCCTCAATTACTTGATTTTTGAAGGACCCTTGCTTCCTTTTATTTTGCTTGGCTGGTGGGTACAATGGATCTTCATTCAGTTTGTAGGCCATCACCTTCGGTGGTATACCTGTCATATCTGAATGCGACCAAGTAAACCAATCTGTGTTAGCTTCTAAAACTTTTACTAATTTACCTTTCATTTTCGGGCTCAATTTCGCTCTGATGTAAGCTTTTCGGTCTGGCCATTGCTTGAATAGTGTGATAGCCTCCAGTTCTTCAGTCGTTATTTTGATGTTTTCATTCTCTTCTGGCTCTTGAATGACATTGATCTTGAATCTACATCCGTCTGTCCTGAACCACTTTCAGCTGATGTTTGTATTATTATATCCTCAACTAGATTCTCATTCATATTATCATTCATTGTGCTTGAATCCGCAACTGAATTGATACTTTTAGAAGCATGTTGATCTCCACTGATTTGTTGAATCTCTCGTTGTGAAGGAAACTTAATACCTTGATGTAATGTGGACGGTACAACATCCATATCATTAATCCATGGCCTTCCAAGGATCATATTATAAGCCATGTCTGTGTCTATCACCTGGAATTTCGTATCCTTGATAACTCCCTCTACAAATGTGGTAAGCAATATTTCCCCTTTTGTGATAACAGTTAAATTATCGAATCTTGATAAATAACGTGCTTTTGGTACCATTTTGTTGCCAGCTTGCATTTCATTCACCACTCTTAGAAGAATAATATTTACGGAGCTACCTGGATCAATCAAAACTTGTTTTACGTTAGTATCATGTACAAGTAAAGATATTACCAGGGCATCATTGTGAGGAATTATCAAGCCATCCGCATCTACATCATCAAACGTTATACTGTCTTCTTCCAAAACATGGTGAACTCGCTTTCCATGAGTAACCGTGACTTTCGACGCCTTTTTTGCAGCTGCATATGTCACACTATTGACCTCTTCTCCCCTGCTTATCACATTGGTTGTTCTTTTTGGAGAGGAAGGTTTCGGAGGCTCTTGTCTATTCTTCATATAAGATTTTCTACCTTTCTCACCGAACAAGTCAGTCTGTTTTTTTATGGCCATGATCGTTATGAAACTCACCTTGTTATAATCTACAATCTGTTGTTTTATGGCCATGATTGTTATGAAACTCATACCTGAAATCTGGATTTCTTTAGCTTGGGTTTGATCTCATTTCTTTAGGCCACCGTACCTTATCTCCTATACTTTTTAAACAGCTATCAACTTGTAAGTGCGAACATTGAAACTATAATCACCAATCCTTGCGTGTGTGTTAGAGTCACTGTCTCGCGCATCTCGCCATTTTCTAGACTTGGATGATGAACCTGCATCTTTGTGCCTTGATCTAGGGCCAAACCATATGTTTTCTTGTTTAGACCGTGAATCCCGTCGCGTAGGGCCCATGTAAGGTTCATACATGTTTTTTCCGGACTTTTTTTCAAATTTTGAACGTCTTGA
Organism: Nicotiana knightiana; assembly: GCA_005239525.1. NCBI lineage: Eukaryota > Viridiplantae > Streptophyta > Magnoliopsida > Solanales > Solanaceae > Nicotiana > Nicotiana knightiana. Next base: position 100,902 of record ML382276.1, on the reverse strand, counting down.
ACTTGTTCTTTCATCAACCCTTGACTATGTAACTGTGTCTTCTTCTATCCGCAGCTTCGTGATGTACCTGTTGTACACATTATTCCATGTTGTAGCAGGAAATTTTCGCAAACTTTCCTTAAGTCTTCTCGTGGCTTCTGAACTCTTTTCATTTAAATTTCTTGCGAACGCCATAGCTTCCCAATTATCAAGAACTCGTGGTAGCATCATCCTTTCACATTGAAATCTATCCACGAAATCCTTGAGTAACTCCGTATCCCCTTATTTTACCTTAAATATATCTTCCATCCTTTTTTTCAACCTTCTAAGCCCCCGAATGTGCTTTTATGAATGAATTTGCAAGCTCAGCAAAAGAATCAATAAAGTTTTCATGTAAAAGAGATAACCATGTTAACGCCCCTTTCTTGAGTGTTTTCTCCAAATTTTTTTACCAAAACCGATTCAATTTCCTTCTTGGTTAAATCATTTCCCTTTACGCCAGTTGTAAAAGCAGTTACTTGATCTCGTGGGTCGGTTGTTCTACCATATTTTGGGATATCACGAATTTTGAACTTTTGTGGAATTGGCAGAGGAGCCGCACTTGGCTTCCAAGGTTGCTGTGAATATTTATCAATATCCACTACTTTAATCATAGGTGGTACGCCAGGTATTTGTTCTATGCGATCATTTTTCTCTTTTATATGTTTTAGCAAAGTTACCACCAAATTTTGAAAATCAATGTTATTTGGTGTACCTGACCTTCCATCACGGGATTCGTTGAGAGTATCTCCGCTTCCTGAATTGGCAAGCCCCGAGCGTGGGTTTTCTATGGTTAAGGTATTGTTTGGAAGAAAAGTTGGCGGAGCGAAAATCCCCTAACAAAATCTTAGAGAGCACTGTTCCCGTGTTCTGGGATCAACTGTTTTAAAACGTCTTGTTCAACAGTCTGCTCGTCCCCTTGATGATCATTCGTGTGTGATGTTGATCTTCCAGGTGTTCCCTCTCGAGGCTGTCGAGTAGATTCTTGTGGTGAAGGGATTGGTGGAGTTCCTCCCTCCTGTTGGTTATTGTCGTTACCGTTGACATAATTTAGTTGTGAGAAATAAGGATTTGGAAAGTAAAAAGATTATCAGAGTTCTCGGTAACGAAACTAATTTTTTTTAAAAATAGGAGTTTTAGTCAAAACCTATATTGAGAAGAAATCGGACTACTGATAACCAAATAATTCCTTACTTCCTCAATAATTTGCTTGAAAAGAAATAAAAATAGCAATATGAATTAGTAGAAAAGAAAGAAGAAATAAAAATGATAATTGATTCCTCAAAAGAAGCAAGAAAATGCAAGTATATTTCAATAGTGCTTGGAACTTGCCCTTACAAGTGAGATTCTGTATCCTTATATAGGAATGTCCAAGTATAGCATTTCTCCCTATTTATGATGAATTCATTATAAACATTAATGGCATTAATTGCCCATTATAGTTAATATTCATAACTGACACATTCATAACTACAAGGGATTTGTAATGATTCTGATTGCCTTTCCTTATTAATTGTGTATTCATGAATCTTCCTTCTTTTTAGTCTTGATTCATTCCGCTCGTGCATCTTCAACAGCTATCTAGGCTCAGTCATTTGTTCGTTACTGTCTCGTGGGTATTTACATTGCATATTCCTTGCTTCATATATTTCATTAATGAAATATGTCAGTTGTCACTCTACCATTGTTCCACGTATCATGCCTTGTCACCTCAGTAAGGTTCCACGTGTGACATCTTTTTTCCACCAATGCATATACTAGTTTCTGGACACGTGCGTTGCACGTGTATCCCATATTAATTTTATATAATACATATTTAAAAATAGTTAAAAATAATTTGATTGAAACATTAATTAGAAACTAAAATATTTAAAAAGCTAAACAATATTTGTTGTTCAGCTGGTTTCTGGACAATACATATACTAGTTTCTGGACACGTGCGTTGCACGTGTATCCCATATTAATTTTATATAATACATATTTAAAATAGTTAAAAAGAATTTGATTGAAACATTAATTAGAAACTAAAATATTTAAAAAGCTAAACAATATTTGTTGCATATCATTAATACCTCTTATGATGAAGTTAGAGGTCGTACTCTTGGACCAACTCTATCTCTAATAAAATTTTCAAACATACGATTAATTAAAATTTCTCTTATATGTTATTTATGACAAGAGGGGTTGCTCTGATGGTAATCAATCTCCACTTCCAATCAAGAGGTTGTGAGTTCGAGTCACCCCAAAAGTAAGGTGGGGAGTTTTGGAGGGAAGAATGTCGAGGGTCTATTGAAAACAACCTCTTTATCCCATGATAGAGGTAAGGTTGGATTGTTGTTCTTGTTGTTGTTGTCCTTTATACGTTATTTAAAGACGGTTAAAAATGAAAGTAGTTTGTGAATATTTCAACAGAATATTCTTTCTCCAGAATGAAATTGAATATGCAAATATTATGACACATCATGGGTGAATATGCTAAAATAACCACGACACTATTTTCATATTCCATGCAATTTCTATCCGTATATCATAAGTGAACTTTATAGGGTTCTCCAATAGTACTAAATGAAGTTGATTTAAGGCCTGGTATTTACATAAATCAAATAATATTTGTCTTCACATAATTATAATTTTTAAATAATGCAAGAATTATATTTGCATTTATTCGTGTATATCGGATTACGGATCATTTCAGATTGATTTGGCGTTGCTGAACTTGTTGAGTTCTGGTGTTTTCGCATTCGCGAAATTTTGGTCGCAGATGTGAAGCCGCAAAAGTGGCCAGTGTTTCACATAAGTGGAGTTCAGATGGAGGAGACAGGGACCGCAGATACGGAAGTTGTGGCGCAGAAGCGATGCACGCTTCTGCGATGCTAGGGGTACATAAGTGTTCCCGTAGATGCGGTAGGGGAACCACATAAGCGGGAGGTGGAGTTTTTAAGTGAACAGCAAATGCAGGATTTTCTCCACAAAACGGAGTCACAGATGCAGTAATTTCGTTTGCAAATGCGAAATCACAGGACAGACTATATTATTTCGAGGGTTTGGTCATTTTTCATTATTTGGAGTTGTGGAGCTCGGGTAGAGGCGATTATTTAAGGGCTTTTCACTACAATTGAAGGGGTAAGTGCATTTTACTCAATTTTGGTGTTCGATATTGATTTTCCATGGATTACTACAACTAGTTTACGTGAATTAAAGGTGGAATTTGGGGGGTTTATGGCTATGATTTTGGAGAGTGAAAATTGGTGATTTGAGGGTCTATATGAGGTTGGTTTTGGATGAAACACACATATTTGGACTCATATTGGAATGGGTGTTTGAGATTTGTGAGTTTTGCCGGAATATAGGGTGCAAGCCCGAGTTTGACTTTTTGGGTTAACTTTGCGTAATTGAATCAAGATCATAGCTTTATTGCTTGGGGTTATGTTCTATGACTTATATTGATATTATTAAGTTATTGTGGCTAGATTTGAGCCGTCTGGAGGTTGATTTACGCGGTAAGGGATTTTCCGAGTACTGATTTAGCTTGCTTGAGGTAAGTAACTTACCTAAACTTGGTTGAAGCACTAGTTTTCCAGAGTTATTAGTGATAGCTACACGCTATGGGTGGTGAAAATTTGAAGGGATTGAGCCCATCTATGTATACTAGGTATTATCCATGCTCAGGTAGTGATTAGGCTATTATATGCCTTGAATTGGTTGCTAAGCTTTATGTTATCATGTTTCTTATGATGTATTCCCTTTATGATCTAATTGAATCATTTAAAAGGTTATTTGTTGGTTGATATCATGTTAATGGCTATTCTTGTTGCGTAATTGCCTGATTTGAACTATGGTAGTACACTTCGCTCCTGCCTACACCTTAGCATGTCACTTATACCAGTCCATGAGTATGTAATTTTATTTTCATTATTCATGTACATGTATTCTTGTACATGTTGTTCTGTGTAATATGGACTAGGTTGATAGCATGTGAGTTATCCGTGCGGTGGGTATATATGAAACGTGAGTTATTCGTGCAGCGTCTGGATAAGGATCCATCCCCCTAGGGTCACCCTCTCATGTTTCTCTCTTGATGGTATACACGCGGTATGAGAAAACTAGCCCATGTGTGTTTTGGTTATTGCATTTCTTCTCTACTTGTAATTTACTTAAATGAATACATGTTTTATCCGTATATCTTCTCTATATGCTAGATCAGGAATGTATACATGCCTTGTTTTTCATATCTTCTCTATATGCTGGATTTTAACTAAGCTGAGCATGTTACGATATCTTCTGCATTGAGGTGGCTTTATTTGAGATTCATGACTTGATAATATTATTGTTGAGTACTTGTGAGATTTATGAACTGAACATGTTATTAGTGTGTGTCATTGATAATTCTTGCCTCTATTACCTCGCCGAGGTTAGTTATGATATTTGCTGAGTACATGGGGATAGTTGTACTCATACTACACTCTACACATAATTGTGCAGATCCAAGTGTTGGGCCGAGCCGTGAGTAGTTGTGATTTATTGTTGTCATTATCTTTTAGAGACGAGGTAGAGCTACATCTCAACCAAAGTTTTGGCATCTCTTTTTATTGTAGTATTCTGGTTTTCATTCAGGCAGTATGGTTATTTTTTCTAGACTTTTACTTCTATATTAGAGCTCATGACTCTGTATTACCAGTTCTGGGAGATTCTTATGTATCGATGTAGTTATTTATTTATTGTTTTTCTTTAGACTGGTACTATTTTCCGTTAACTCTGTTATTGTGTTCTGCTTCTATTATGTTCGACATGCCTAGAAAGTGAGTTAGGCACCATCACGATCGATTGGTGGTTTTGGGTCGTGACGAATTGGTATTAGAACCCAAGGTTCATAGGTTCTACGGGCCATGAGCAAGTTTAGTAGAGCCTTGCAAATCGATACGGAGACGTCTGTACTTATCTTCAAGAGGCTACCGAACTGTTAGGAAAACTTTACTTTCTTGCATGTTTTTCGTGCAGATTTGTTAACTCCGAATTTTAAACCTTTAATCTTCTATTCTCTCACAGATGGTGATGACACATTCAGATCGATTAGAAGGGCGGGAACCAGTGCCTCCAGTTAGGTTGTGAGAGGCTAGGGCCGAGGTGAGCCCCACTATACAGCTAGAGTAGCACCGTTGGAGCTACCAATTGCTATAATGAAGGAGCAGGTTCTGGATACTGTTGAGCCGGTGGGACCAGCTCAGGCACCGGCGGTACCTATTGCTACACCTGGTCGTCAGGAGACCTTGGACAAGATTTTGAGTGTGTACACCAGATTGGCTCAGGTGGGCATTATACCAGTTGCACTAGCTACCTCACAGGCCGGGTGAGGAGCTCAGACTCCTGCCGCCTATACACCAGAGCAGCAAGCTCACGGTTATCAGACACTAGGGTTTTTACCAGCTCAGCCAGTTGTTGTTGCTCAGGCCGAGGTTGGGCCATCTTTGAGTGAAGAGAAGCAGAAGAGGCTGGAGAGATTTCAAACGCTTACTCCTCCCTAGTTCGGTGGAGGAGAGTTAGAGGATGTCCAAGGTTTTCTTGATCAGTATCAGCGGATTCTTCGCACATCGGGTCTTGAGGACTCCAATAGAGTCGGCTTCACTACCTTTTGTCACACCTCTTTTTTCACCACAATCCTATTGCGAGGTTGGTGAAGAAAAGTTTTTCCAATTAAAGTGACGCTTCGAAAAGGGATTATTTATTATGTAAAGTCGCCACTTGGAATTGAGTTTTGGTGTTCCAAGTCACTTTTTATTGAATCCCTTATCAAAAGAAAATTTTGACTCCTAATTCATGGTCTACGAAAACAGAAGACTGAGTAAGGAATTCTGTTGACCGAGGGGAAGGTGTAAGGCACCCCTCGAATCCCGTGGTTCTAGCACGGTCGCTTTATTGACTCATGTAAGGCTTAAATCAATTTTTAACTATTCTTGTATTTTATTGATTATGGATTATTTATTACCGCAATTAATTATTGTTATATTTTTTTTATGTGTTCACCTAGATGCGGTACGCACACGAGGTATTCTTCTTTGAAGTTAGATGTTAAACCAAGGTACGGGAATGTACACATGGTTAAAACATAATTATTTTAACTCTAAAGGCATCGAGACGCGGAATGCGCACATGATCCTTTTATAATTTAAGCATATCAATCCAAGGTTCAGGTATGAACACATGGGCTAATATTTAGAGTGCGTCTAAAGCATTTCTACGAATATTTATTTTTAAATTGTACTCGTGTCAATTTGACATTTATGTCCTTTGAAGGCTAAACATTTATTTAAAGAAGCAATTTATACTGGATAAAAATTGTAATATTAATACTTATACCCTTACATTTAGGATATGAATTCACGTACAATTGTGAGATCAGAATCCAAAGGGTACACTTTCTTCTNAACCCTATTACGAGGTTGAGTTAGAAGAGTTTTTCCAATCGAAGTGACGTTTTGAAAAGGGATTATTTATTATTTAGAGTCGCCACTTGGAATTGAGTTTTGGTGTTCCAAGTCACTTTTTATTGAATCCCTTATCAAAAGAAAATTTTGACTCCTAATTCATGGTCTACGAAAACAGAAGACTGAGTAAGGAATTCTGTTGACCGAGGGGAAGGTGTAAGGCACCCCTCGAATCCCGTGGTTCTAGCACGGTCGCTTTATTGACTCATGTAAGGCTTAAATCAATTTTTAACTATTCTTGTATTTTATTGATTATGGATTATTTATTACCGCAATTAATTATTGTTATATTTTTTTTATGTGTTCACCTAGATGCGGTACGCACACGAGGTATTCTTCTTTGAAGTTAGATGTTAAACCAAGGTACGGGAATGTACACATGGTTAAAACATAATTATTTTAACTCTAAAGGCATCGAGACGCGGAATGCGCACATGATCCTTTTATAATTTAAGCATATCAATCCAAGGTTCAGGTATGAACACATGGGCTAATATTTAGAGTGCGTCTAAAGCATTTCTACGAATATTTATTTTTAAATTGTACTCGTGTCAATTTGACATTTATGTCCTTTGAAGGCTAAACATTTATTTAAAGAAGCAATTTATACTGGATAAAAATTGTAATATTAATACTTATACCCTTACATTTAGGATATGAATTCACGTACAATTGTGAGATCAGAATCCAAAGGGTACACTTTCTTCTTTGCCAACTTGAAAGACATTAGAACTCGAGAAATTTAGATTTTAAATTTAGAAATTTAATAAAGGATAATTGATCAATTTAACTAAAACCAAACTTTCATAGTCACCTCAAACTTGTCAGAAACAAACAAACTGTATTTAATACAAATTATGCACAAAAATTTCATACTCTATTTTAATTGCTCAACTTTAGTACAACTTGGACAGTAACACTAAATAAGAAATTACTTTGCATAAACTTCCAATACCAATCATATTCTAATTTTTTTCTTATATTTCGTGGCTTTCCTATTCTGTACCAACCCCATATGGAGTAGAACACTTTGAAAACTTCATATATATATATATATATATATTGGCTTTTGTTGTCATTCACTATTGTCTTTCAAAAAATTTTTTTTAACTTTGAGGGATACAACTAATATTAAAAATCAAATCTACATTTGAAACAATGATGCTGTGCATACCTTATCAAACGATGAAAAACATAGAAAAGCTACATCAACGAATGCACTTCAAAAGCTTTCCTCATTCAACTTTCGGCAAAAACTTTACAACATTAGCTATTTGACGCGAGCAAGGACAGAAATCGACGACGGAAAACTCGTACACAAACTCGATGAACCAAAAATCTGTTCGGAAACCTCAGACTACGACCTTTGACCAACTCGTAACTCGTCGAAAAACTCGAATTAAACCAAAACTCACCGGAACTTGGAGTTTTAATGTGGAATATGATTGCGAGTTCTTGGGTGTATAATGACCGGAAGTGGAAGTGGGTGTTAATGGAGACCAACAAAGTCTAACTAAGCTTGGTGAAGAAAAAGATCATTGCAAGATGGAATCCAAAAATTCAACTCCAAAGTCTCTGAAGTGATCTATCTTTCGTTCTTTTTTCTTTATAAGAGACGATTTCTTTTTTCTTTTTTGCTTTTTCCTTTTCTTTTGAAAAAAATCCTAGTGTTAATGTATATACCCAACATATACATATATATATTCACACTTTAAGAATGTGAGTATTATTATTATTTATTTATTTATTTTAATTAAATAAAATCTACTAAGTGTAAGATAAAAGCTTAAAACATCAATATTAGGCCTAAAAGGAATATTTACACTAAAATAGTATAACATTTGAGTGTGGTCAAAAATTAGTTGTTCACACCTTTCAGCTCACATGGCAGCCTAAAGATGGTAGCAGGCCTATGAGTCAGGTGTTGCGACCAAGCACACTCACGCAAGTATACGTGAACTCAAGTAATAGAGTAGTGAGTAGAGTATCGTTCCCACGAAGACTTATGATTAAATTTTGACTGATTCAAACTCAAATAACTTATCCATTCAAGAGATTTCTCACAAAATATATAATTGACTAATTTACTACCTAAAACTATCAAGCAATGAAATAACTAGAAATCAACCACAACACTTAGACAATTTTGGATAACAATCAATAGGAGATGATATTCCAGGGTCACGGGTTAGCAACAATCATGTTGTGTTCTTGGCTTAAAATGACTAATTGATTTATCTGGATTGTTGATTTACAGGGTTGATATTACTCATAAGAATCTGTCGAGTTCATACTCACCTATTCAAGATAACTTAATGCCTTTATGTCTATGGAATTAAGATTAACAAGAATGCATTTACACTTCCTGTATTTCAACCAAGCAAGGCAATTAGGTATATCTCTATCCTAACCGCGAATTTATCCCCGATGCCCGGATTCAAGAACCTGCTTTATTTGATTCTATATGCAATCTAGAATTCCCACTTTCGAGTTCAATGCTAGATTCCTAGATAGTATTTCACTGTTAGCTACTAGGAAAAATAATTAAAAACATAATTAAATAAACAACCCAATATGATAAAATCAACTTCGTTAAATTAAACTTCAAACATCAACATTCATGTATCACCCATGACCCTAGAACAATAATGTTCTTAGCCACTCATGTTCATACACTCATCAAAATTAATGTTTTCAAACATAAAATCAATGAATACTAGAGGAAGAATGGAAGAATTTCTCAAGTCCGTGCTACCGAGTTTTTCGTACTTTTGTTCTTCTCTCAAAGTCACGTCCTCCCCTTCAAAATAGGTTTAGGTTGGCTTTTATATGAGTTGGGGGCGTCTTGAGGTCGAAATAACCGAGTCCTAATCAAAATAGGTCAATTTCCCATTTTGAGCGTCCAAGGCAGCATGGGGTGCTGGCCCTGGCGCTCACCCTTTAACCACACTGTAAATTGCGCCACATTTAGCGGCCCACGCCGCATGTGGCCCTCAAATTCATCTTTTTGCCTTTTCTTCCCAATTTCGCTCTAATTCACGTCCTTTCATCCCAAATTGCATCCGAATGATCCCTACACATAGAAATACCATAAATTAGCACGAACAATTATATCATACATCTCAAATCTTCGAGACATGACCAAAATGTGAGGCGATATATATCAAAATATGCATGCATTAAGTCGATTATCAATGTAACGACCCGACCTATTGTTTTGCTTTCTATAACCCCATGCCCTTAAATAAGATTTTCCATACTTTCAATTACTGATTTATGACTTCCGGGGATGGTTGGTTCGGGATTTGAAAGAGTTTGGGTTGGAATCGAACACTTGGTTCCTTAAGGTTGGATTAAAAGGCCAAGTTTAACTTCGGTCAACATTTTGAGTAAACGAATTCAAAATCGGGGTTTGACGGTTGCAATAGGTTCGTATGATGATTTCGGACTTTGGCGTATGTTCAGAACAGGTGTCGGATGACCCGGGGGAATTTCAGCGCCAAGTAGTGAAAGTTTGATTCTTGAAGGTTTTAGGAGTCCTATAAATGTGGTTTGGAATGTGTTTTGGTGATATCGAGGTCCAAAAAAAATTTCAAAATCGGGAATAGTTCCATGATGTCATATAATACTTGCACGCAAAATTTGGTATCATTTCGAGTAGTATAAGTACGTTTTGGCACGTTGGAAGTAGATTGAAGAACTTAAAGTTCATAACTTTGATTCAATTGGTTTTCAGGTAAGATTCTTAGTTTTAACATTGTTTCGGGCATTCCGAAGGTTCGAGCGGGTCCGTCATATGATTTTGAACTTGTTGGTATGTTTGGACGGGACCTCCGGGACCCCGGATGCCATTCGGACGTCGCGCGAGTCGATTTTAAGCTCAAAATGAGATGCTGGTGCACCAGTTCTGGTGTGACCGCGCCTGCAGTTGGGCAGCTGCAAGTGCGAGCTCGCAGGTGCGGGCGAAGCTTCACAGATGCGGCCCAAGAGCGGATCCCAGGTTCTGCAAAAGCGGTCCTTTTTTCCGCAGAAACGAAACTGCAAGTGCATTCACTTATCCGCAGGTGCGATCCTAGCCGGTCCTTCCCTTTTCCGAAAATATGCACAATGGTCCGCAGAAGTGAGACCGCAGGTGCGATCCATGCGCTGCAGGTGCGAAAGTCGCTGAAGGCAGTGGCCTTCATTTAATACGGAAGTTTGTCATATTTGACTCACTTCACTCAATACTTGGGCGATTTGGGAGATTCAAAAGGGGATATTTCATCCTAGCTTTGTGAGGTAAGTAATTCCTACATCATGTGAGTTTAATACATAGTTTATGGGTAGATTACAACATGTAAATTAGTGAAAATTATGGGTTTAGAGTGAAACCTAGGGTTTTGATAAAAATAAGATTTAACCACGAAATTTGTTATGGAATCTAGTAAAAATCACATATTCTTCATCCTAAGGTTATGGGTAACAATGTTCTTCGAAAGTTTCCGGAATCCGGGAACGTGGGCCCAGGGGCGGATTTTAGGAATCTTGTAATTTGGGTTGGGTAATTACTCTAATAAAGGAAGTGTGGACCTTGGAACTTATATTAATTAGTTTTTACCTTGTTTGGATAATTATTGATTTGTCTGGCTACGGTTTGAGGGTTTGAGAGCATTCTTGAGCTCGGAAGTAAGATTTGGGGTAAGGTAAGTCTCTTTTCTAACCTTGTAAGAGGGAAACTTCCCCATAGGTGGATCTAATTTATATGTGATTATATGCGGGGGCTACGTACACACTAGGTGACGAGAGTCCGTACGTAGCTACTAATTGTGCAAATGTTCGGGTAGTATAGGTCCACATCATGATGTGTTGATATGGTCATTACCTTATGCTTATTGTTTGCTATACAAAGTAGCAAAATTTAGTTGTTGCTAAACGCTGTGGGAGGAAATTGAACTTGCTTTAAACATTGGCGCCTTAAAGGTTTCCATTTGAACTTCGTATTTTGAAAAGAATGGAGGGATACTAAAGTAATCTAAGAAAATCTATTTTAACCACGTCGCGTGTATGATTCGCGAGCAGGGTAAACCTTTACGTTCATATTTAACCGCGTCGCATGAATGATTCACGAGCAGGGTATTTATTTAAATTATGTTGATCGCGTCGCATGGATGATTCGCGAGCCGAGTAATAGATATATCTATGGTTCACGTCGTTCGACCCTCGGCAGTGCATAATTTATATTTTATGTTGGATCGGGCCGGACGTCCTCGGTGGTATTTATGTATTATACTAGTATTTGGAGTCATTTAGTTAACTGAAGTAAATTTACTATTTGGTGAATATTTGTTTAAGAGAAGGAAGCGTTCGGATTTCTTTAATCTTGATGATAGAGTTGTTAGACATTTTTGCATTCTGAATATTCCTCTTATTGTACTTATTTAGAATTTTTACACTGTTATTATTGTTGGCTCTAGTATGTGTTAAGTCGACCCCTCGTCACTACTTCTTCGAGGTTGGACTAGATACTTACTGGGTACATATTGTTTATGTACTCATACTATGCTTATGTACTTAATTTTACAGGATCTGAGGTAGGTGCATCTAGCTATCCGCCGGGAGCACATTTTTTATTCTGACCGAGACTTACGGTGAGCTGCCCCACTCTAGCCGTTCCGCAGCATACCGGATTTCCTCTTTTGCTTGTATATGTATCCTTATTTCATACACTAGAGGAGTCTCTCTTTTGTATATTCTACTAGATGCCCACACACTTGTGACACTAGTTCCTTGGCGTTTATTAGTAGACTTGATTTTGGGTTGTCATCATTTAATTATGATCTCCTTTAGTCACTACCGTTTCAATTGCCTTAATAATATGTTATTTATCGAATGCGTTAAATTTAATATAAGTAGGATATTGGAGTTTCTTAATAAAATAAATGAGAGGTCACTAGTTGATTAGTGTTGGCTTGCCTAATAGCAGTGTTGGCGCATCACGATCTATAATGGAATTTGGGTTGTGACAATATGGTATCATTGCACTAGGTTCACCTAGGTCACACAAGTAATGGGCAAACCTAATAGAGTCTTGCGGATCGGTATGGAGACGTCTGCACTTATCTTCGGGAGGTTATAGGGTGTTAGGAAACTACTCTTTATTCATCCTCTATCGTGCAGCTGATGGTCTACTAAATTTTATTCTTCTATTCTCTCACGCATGGTGAGGACGCATATGGCTGACGTTCCGGACCTGGGAGGAGCTGCTCCCCCCATTTCTAGAGGTCGAGGCAGAGGTCGGGGGAGGGCACTGGCCCGAGGTAGGGGACGAGGGCGTCCCAGAGTTGCTCCAGTTGCACCACGAGTAGATCCAGCAGAGGATCCCACTGTCGAGGAGTAAGGCGAGGTGCCCATAGAAGAACCTGCCCCGGTGGATGCTTTCAGGAGGTTATGGGCCGTATGATGCGGTTCATGGATATTATGACTCAGGATGGTTTATTTCCAGCGGACCCAGCCACATCTCAGGCGGGAGGGGCAACACAGACCCCTATTTCCCAGGGCCCTGGACATGCAGCGATGGTATATCAGACTCCGGGTTCACTACCCGCGGATGGGACCCAGCCAGTTGCAGCAGTAGCACCTGAGCCCAGACTAGCTGCGGATGGAGATCTGCAGAAGTTATTGGATAGATGGACTAGGCTACACCCTCCTGTCTTCGGAGGTGAGTGTCAAGCCCCGAACCTGGGGGCGAGACCGGCACCCGGTGCCTCACCTCTCCTTGCGTACCAACTTACGACTAAGGAACTTTGAACATGTGATGTCATACTTTGGCCATGGGCCACATTGAAAGATAACTGTGAATGCTGACTAATATCATTCTAAAGTTGGGCCGACAAGGCCGTCATAATTAATACAGTTGACAAACGAACCAAATACACATACAAGGCCTACAAGCCCAACCTACCGCACTAACTGATAGGATATGTCTACAAGCCTCTGCTGATGGATATACTTTGATCGGAACAGCTCCCCGACCTACTCACACCAAATATACCTATATACACAAGATGTACATAAATCTCTAGACCCGGCAACTTATGAAGCTTACCGATCAAGTTGAACTCGGGCAACACTTAATGAGGAGGTCTACCCGCCTGTCTGTCTGAACCTGCACGCATGAAATGCAGAGCCCCCAAAAAAGGGACGTCAGTACGAAATAATGTACCGAGTATATAAGAAAATATACTGAAAGCTAAAACTGAACTCATAATATAATAACTGCAAGTAACTGGAAGTCAAAGATAATATGAAGATATGCTTACCTGCTGATACTGACTCCACTCTCAATATAGTAAGTAAAATAGATGTCTGGCCCTATAAGGCTCGGTATATATATATAACTGCTTTGTCGTAGTAGACTCACTCATAGGCGGTCGGCCATACTAGGCTCTGTATCTCGACGCAGTTTTATATATATATATATAACTGCTTTGTCGTAGTAGACTCACTCATAGGCGGTCGGCCATACTAGGCTCTGTATCTCGACCAACTAGGCTCGCTATATAACTTACCATCTGATCAGAGGTTGCCCAATAGGGGCCTACCCATGGATTATAGCTCGATGGTAATGAAAATAATGTAATATTGTATATATAGGCTCTCTGCTCTCTTAACTGGAAGAAGGAAAATACTCAATTGAATATGAAGTCTCGATAAAGAGAATACTGTAACTTGTGGGACTAGGAAAATATACGTAAATTTCGAAACATGAATTTTTCTTTATTCCTCGTTATCAAACTTGTGTAATTACGAGATCATACAAAATGAAGGAAGAATATAGTCTTAACATACCTGGAGTAGGAAAAAAAATCCGTATGATATTCTTGGAAAAAGTTGCACCGTACTCCCTTAGAATCGCAAAATTTTTCGTTGCAAATAATTCTCTTTGGATTCCTTTTTGTTGCAAGAACTCATTTTTTTGTGGGAACTTGGTAATAAATTACATTGAACCCTCACATATGATTGTAAAGTTTAGAATTAATTTGTTGAAAGCTTTGTTGGATATAGCATCTGGTTTGAGAGTTTGAATTAGGAAAATTTTATATGATTAAGATGAAGCCAAATGAAGTCATTTTAAGTCATTGCTGATTTTGAGTCCAATTAAGCCAAATGTTGCCAAATTTTTACACGTAAGTATCATATATATCACTTAATGTTGCCACCTTTCAACCAAGATTGTTAGTCACTTACTTTGAGTGGGGGCTGCCACATCATGTCACTTAGTCCTTATCAATTATATCCCTGATTAATTAGGTAATGTCTTGTTACCCGGTAATTAACTAATTATCCTCATAATTAAGAATTGTCTCAAATTAATTAAAATATTACATATTTTTAATATACTTTATATATATCATACTATCACGGTCAGATGGTACCTTGTATGGTACTAGTGCATAAATATCGAGTATTATTGCTCGGGCTGTATTTTATTCCAAATCAACAACCTTCAACGAAACTTATTTTCTTTAATTCGTGTACCTTTTATCCTCCGTGGAACTTACTAATCGCTGTTATAAATACCATAATGCTTATAATCTCAAAATAATCTCATTTTTGGAGCTTCCATCAATTTACTTATGGCGTACTTTCACTTACGAAAAGATAGGGTGTAACATTATTCCCCCCTTTGGAACATTCATCCTCGAATGTTGACTGATGCACTTATCGTTTTCATAACTTATATCTTCCGAATAGTTTAGTACTCTCCTTTCCATCTAGGCAATTGTTCTGTGAATATTTTCAAAGGCCAGTGAATTCCCCCCTTTAGGTCTCTTTCTCACACCATGACTTATAGTCGGAATCCTTCCAATCTCGTAACTGTTTCTACCTTCGAGCATGCAGCCTCTACGACTTTGACCTTGTAAATGCGCTTATGCGACTCTTCTCTCCTCTTTTTTTCTCTAATTTTTTTAGCCAATCTCTAGGCCTTACTTTGTAATCATATACAGAGCTTGAAAAGTTGCCCCTCTGGGCATCTATGAGTATACTGAAGTTCTTTGCTCGGTATTTTATTGAACTCACCAATATTGTTATATATACCACTAGTAACATGAAACTTCTTACCTAATTCCTTGTCACTAGGGGCTTACGTTGCATCGAGGAATATTCGAAGTGATTTTCCTGATCCACTTAGGGGTGATACTGTACTTCAGTAACCATTAAGCTCTAAACCCGACAACTCCGATAAGTATGAAGCTTACCGATCAAGCTGAACTCGGGCAACACTTAATGAGGAGGTCTACCCGCCTGTCTGTCTACCTGCACGCATGAAATGCTGCGCCCCCAGAAAAGGACGTCAGTACGAAATAATGTATCGAGTATGTAAGGCAATATACTGAAAGCTGAAACTGAACTGATAATATAATAACTTCAAGTAACAGGAAGTCAAAGATAATATGAAGATATGCTTACCTGTTGATACTGACTCCACTCTCTCAATATAGTAAGTAAAATAGTTGTTCAGCCCTATAAGGCTCGGTATATATATATTACTGCTCTGTTGTAGTAGGCTCGCTCATACGCGCTCGGCCATACTAGGCTCTGTATCCTGACCAACTGGGCTCGCTCATAGGTGCTTGGCCACAGTAGGCTCGGTATATAACTTACCATCTGATCTGAGGTTCCCCAATAGGGGTCTGCACATCGACTATAGCTCGATGGTAATGAAAATAATGTAATACTGTATATATAGGCTCTCTACTATCTTGACTGGAAGAAGGAAAATACTCAATTGAATATGAAGTCTCGATAAGGAGAATACTGTAACTTGCGAGACTAGGAAAATATACGTAAATTTCGGGACATGAATTTTTTCTTATACCTCGTTATCCAACTCGTGTAATTATGTGATCATGCAAAATGAAGGAAGAACTTAGCCTTAACATACCTGGAGTAGGAAAAAATATCCGTATGATATTATTAGAAAAGGTTATACCGTACTCCCTTAGAATCGCAAAATTTTACATTGCAAATAATTCTCTTTGGATTCCTTTTTGTTGCAAGAACTCACATTTTTTTTGTGGGAAATTGGTAAGGAATTACATTGAACCCTCACATCTGATTGTAAAGTTTCGAATGAATTTGTTGAAATCTTTGCTGGATATAGCGTCTGGTTTGAGAGTTCGAATTAGGAAAAAGTTATACGATTTAGATGAAGCCAAATGAAGTCATTGTAAGTCATTGCTGATTTTGAGTCCAATTAAGCCAAATGTTGCCAAATTTTTACACGTAAATATCATATATGTCACTTAATGTTGCCACCTTTCAACCAAGATTGTTAGTCACTTACATTGAGTGGGGGCTGCCACATCATGTCAATTTAGTCCTTATCAATTATATCCCTGATTAATTAGGTAATGTCATGTTATCCAATAATTAATCAATTATCCGCATAATTAAGAATTGTCTCAAATTATTTAAAATATTACTCATTTTTAATATACTTTATATCTCATACTATCACGGTCATATGGTACCTTGTATGGTACTAGTCCATAAATATCGGGTATTATTTCTCGGACCATATTTTATTCCAAATCGACAACCTTCAACGAAACTCATTTAATTTAATTCGTGTACCTTTTATCCTTCTTGGCACTTACTTATCGCTTGTTATAAATAGCATAATGCTTATAATCTCAAATTAATCTCATTTTTGGAGCTTCCTTCAATTTACTTATGGCGTAGTTTCACTTACAAGAAGATGGGGTGTAACAATGAGCGTCATGAGGATGCCCAGGATTTCATTGATAGGTGCAGGGACAAACTGCACAACATGAGGATATTGGAATCTCATGGGGTCTACTTCAATACTTTCCAGCTGGAGGTCAGGGCCCGTAGATTCTGGAAGTCTTATGTTCTTGGCAGACCAGCAGGTTCTCCTTCTATTACTTGGGGCCAGTTCACACAGCTTTTCTTGGATAGGTACATTCCGCCCTCTGATAGGGAAGAGTTGCGGCATCAGTTTGAGCAGCTCGAGCAGGGTCAGATGTTGGTAACCAATTATGAGGCGAGGTTCTCTAAGTTGTCACGCCATGCACTTATGATACTTCCTACTGATGCAGAGAGAGTGCGGATATTTTTTGTGGGGTTACACCCCAAAATTCGTGCTAGCATGGCCCGGGAGGTTGAGATAGGCACAGATTACCAACTAGTGGTGGATATTGAGGGCTACCGCCAAAGAGGTAGAGAGCAGTTACAGCAGGATAAGAGGACCCAATACTATGGAGAGTTTAGAGGTGCCCCGGCTAGGGGAAGAGGTCAGTTTGGGAGGGGTCAGCCCAGCACACCCTCATTTTCAACACACCCTCGAGGTGCTCCGGTGAGGCTTTATTTCAGTGCGATGCCGGAGAGCTCTTATCGCCCACCAGCCATTCAGGGTTCCTCCGACGGGTATTCTGGTCATCAGGGTTCTTCTAGTGCTTATTTCAGTGCCATGCTAGAGAGTTCATACCATCCCCAGGCATTTAGGGTTCCTCTAGTGGGTATTCAGGCCATCAGGGCCAGTCTTCAGGGCAACAGTCTATGGTGCCGAGAAGTTGTTATGAGTGTGGAGATTCGGGTCACATAAAGAGATCTTGTCCCAAGCTTTAGGGCAGGGCAGTACAGTAGGGCCATCAGCCCATGATTACAGCACCAGTCGTCCGACTACCTAGAGGTGGGGGACAGGCTCGAAGAGGCCGTACTAGAGGTGGAGGCCAGGTAGGGGGAGGTCAGCCAGCTATTGTTTAGTCAGGCAGAGGCCAGCCAGCCGGTGCTTCAGCTAGATTCTATGCTTTTCCGGCTAGACCAGATGCATTGGCCTCAGATGTCGTGATCACAAGTATTATTTCCGTCTGCGGTAGGGATGCTTCAGTATTATTTGATCAGGGGTCTACCTATTCATATGTATCATCTCTGTTTGCTCATTTCCTGGATATTCCTCATGAGTCTTTGGGTAATCCTGTTTATGTGTCCACTCCTGTGGGCGATTCTATGGTTGTGGACCGGGGATCTATCGGTCATGTGTGGTCACAATCTGTGGTTTCGAGACTAGAGTGGATCTCTTGTTACTTGATATGACCAACTTTGAGGTCATCCTGGGCATGGACTCGTTATCTCCATATCACGCCATCCGAGATTGCCATGCCAAGACTGTTACCTTAGTGATGCTCGAGTTACCGAGGTTGGAGTGGAAGGGTTCATCTGTCAGTCCGCCGAGTCGGGTTATCTCTTTTCTGAAGGCTCGACATATGGTCAAAAGAGTTATTTCGCGTATCTAGCTTATGTACGGGACACCACCGCATAGTCTCCGATAATTGATTCAGTGCCATTAGTATGGGAGTTCGCCGATGTGTTTCCTTCTGACCATCTAGGCGCCACCAGATTGTGATATTTTTTCATGGACCTTGCTCTAGGAACCCAGCTTATATCTATTCCACCGTAACGTATGGCTCCGAAAGAATTGTAAGAGTTGAAAGAACAGCTTGAGGAGTTGCAAGCTAAGGGGTTTATCAGACCTAGTGTATCGCCTTGGGGTGCGCCAGTATTATTTGTGAAGAAGAAAGACGGGACTATGCAGATGTGTATTGACAACCGCCAGTTGAACAAAGTCAACGAGTACCCGTTGCCGTGCATCGATTATTTGCTTGACCTCTCTAAGATCAACCTGAGATCGGTGTACCATCAGCTGAAGATTCGAGACTCAGATGTTCCAAAGACTGCCTTCCGTACTAAATATGGTCATTATGAGTTTCTTGTGATGTCCTTTGGCTTGACTAATGCCCCAGCGGTGTTTATGGATTTGATGAATAGAGTGTTCAGGCCTTATATTGATTCCTTTGTTATTGTCTCCATTGATGACATTTTGATCTACTCACATAGCCTGGAGGAGCACGAGCAACATTTGAGAGTAGTGCTTCAGACATTACGAGAGCAGAAGTTATATGCTAAGTTCTCAAAGGGTGAGTTTTGGCTAGACTCAGTGGCATTCTTGGGGCATGTTGTATTAGGATAGGGTATTAAGGCGGATCCCAAGAAGATTGAGGCGGTTCAAAGTTGGCCTCGTCCTACTACCGCGACCGAGATCAGGAGTTCTTAGGATTGGCAGGTTATTATCACCGGTTTGTGGAGGGTTTTTCATCCATTGCAACACCTCTGCCTAGGTTGACCTAGAAGGGTGCCCCATTCTGATGGTCCGATGAGTGTGAGGGGAGCTTTCAGAAGCTCAAGACAACCTTGACCACAGCACCAGTTCTAGTGTTGCCTTCTGGTTCGGGGATGTATATAGTTTATTGTGATGCTTCACGCGTTGGCTTGGGATGTATATTGATGTAGAAGGGACAAGTTATTGCATATGTTTCACGCCAGCTGAAGATTCATGAAAAGAACTACCCCGTGCACGATTTGGAGTTGGCAGCGATTGTTCATGCTCTTAAGATTTGGAGGAATTACTTGTATAGGGCGTCTTGTGAGGTTTATACAGACCACCGCAGTTTGCAACACTTGTTCAAACAGAGGGATATTAATTTGAGGCAGCGAAGATGTCTTGAGTTACTGAAGGACTATGACATAACCATTATTTATCATCTGGGCAAGTCAAATGTGGTCGCGGATGCCTTAAGCAGGAAGGTAGAGAGTATGGGTAGCTTGGCATTCATTTCAGCGGAGGAGAGGCCACTAGCTTTGGATATTCAGTCCTTGCTAACAAACTTGTGAGGCTGGACATTTCAGAGCCCAGCCGAGTTCTTACATGTGTTGTTGCTCAATCTTCATTATTGGGGCAGATCAAGGCTCGACAGTTTGATGATCCGCATTTGGCAGTTCTCAGAGAGACGGTACTACATGGTGGTGCCAAAGAGGTTTTTATTGGCGAGGATGGTGTTCTGCGACTTCAGGGTCGCCTATATGTTCCTAATGTTGATGGCCTAAGGGAGAGGATTCTAGAGAAGGCACACAGTTCACGGTATTCTATTCATCCAGGTGCTATGAAGATGTATCGTGATCTGAGGCAGCATTATTGGTGGTGGAGAATGAAGAAAGACATAGTGGAGTATGTACCTAAATTGCCAGCAGGTTAAATACGAACACTAGAGGCCAGGAAGCCTACTCCAGCAGATGTCTATACCTGAGTGGAAATGAGAGTGCATCATCATGGACTTCGTAGTTGGGTTGCCACGGACTTTGCAGAAGTTCGATGCAGTTTGGGTTATTGTTGATAGGTTGACCAAGTCGGCGCATTTTATTCTAGTAGCCACTACTTACACTTCAGAGAGGATGGCCCAGATCTACATTCGGGAGATACTTCGGTTGCACGGTGTGCCTGTGTCCATCATATCATATAGAGGTCCTCTGGAGAGCTGTACAGAGTGAGTTGGGCACCCGTGTAGAGCTCAGCATAGCATTTCATCCATAGACCGACGGACAGTCGAAGCGGACAGTTCAGATATTAGAGGACATGCTCAGACCATGTGTGATTGACTTTGGAGGGCAGTGGGATCAGTTCTTGTCCTTGGCCGAGTTTTCTTACAACAATAGTTATCAGTCCAGCATTGAGATGGCTCCATTTGAGGCTTTATATGGTCGACGATGTCGTTCTCCCATCGGGTGGTTTGAGCTTGGCGAGGGGCGGCGAGACTTTATCGTACGCTTTCTCAAGGTCAATAAACACCATATGCAAGTCCTTTTTCCTCTCCCTGTACTGCTCCACTAATCTCCAAACCAGATGAATCTCTTTCATGGTCGAACACCCCGGCATGAATCCAAACTGATTCTCAGAAATAGACACACACCTCCTCGCCCTGGCCTCCATCACCTTCTCCCAAACCTTCATAGTGTGACTCAACAACTTGATACCCCTATAATTGTTTCAATTTTGGATATCACCCTTGTTCTTGTAAAGCAGAACCATCATACTCCACCTCCATTCTTCGGGCATCTTCTTCATCTTAAAAATAACATTAAACAACCCACTGAGCCACTCCAAACTTGCTCGCCCCGCGCTCTTCCAGAATTCAACCAGGATTTCGTCCAGCCCCGTCGCTCTTCGCCTGCACATCTTATGCATCTACCCTTCCACCTCCTCTACTGTAATCCGCCTACAGTTATACGGTACTAATTTGGTAAAGGATGCCTTGGAAAAGGTAAGGTTGATTCAGGAGATACTTCACATGGCATGGTCCAGACAGATGAGTTATGCGGATCAGAAGGCGCGTGATGTATCATTTATGGGCGGTGAGAATGTTCTCTTGAAAGTCTCGCAGATGAAGGGTATTATGAGATTCAGGAAGAAGGGCAAGTTGAGACCAAACATTTTAGGTCCGTTTGAGGTGTTGAGACGAGTTGGGGAGGTTTCTTATGAGCTTTCTTTACCTCCCATCCTATTAGGGGTTCATCCAGTTTTTCACGTATCTATGCTCCGGATGTACCACGCCGACTTACCCATATGTTAGACTTCAGTACCATTCATCTAAACGAGAGATTGGGATACGAGGAAGAGCCATGTCATGCCCCGAAATGGAGGGACGAGACCGGCGCCTAACTGGATGATCCCGGTCAAACGGACCTGGTTTGCCTTTCCTACCCAGTGCATCGCCCCGTGTTCATAACATACATTATTTATGTGAAAAAGTGAGATAAGCTTAAAATTTCCGGGGTCTTACAAGACAATTGCTATTATTGATGGGTAGGATCGCCAGTTGAGGTTCAAGAGGGTTTCCGCGGTTAAGGTCCAGTGGAGGGGCCAACCAGTCGAGGAAGCAACTTGGGAGCCCGAAGAGTACATGCGGAGCAGATATCCACACTTGTTCATGACTCCAGGTATGATTCTAGACCCGTTCGAGGATGAACGTTGGTTTAAGAGGTGGAGAATGTAACGACCCGACCTGTCATTTTTCTTTCTATAAGCCCGTGCCCTTAAATAATACTTTATGTACTTGCTTTTACTGATTTATGACTTCCGGGGATGGTTGGTTCGGAATTTGAAAGAGTTTGGGTTGGAATCAAAACACTTGGTTCCTTAAGGTTGGCTTAAAAGTCCAAGTTTGACTTTGGTCAACATTTTGATTAAACGACCTTGGAATCAGGATTTGACAGTTCCAATAGGTTCTTATGATGATTTTGAACTTGGGCGCATGTTCGGAACGAGTTTCGGATGACCCCGGGGCGTTTCGGAGCCAAGTAGTGAAAGTTTGATTCTTGAAGGTTTTAGGAGTCCTATAACTATGGTTTGGAACGTGTTTTGGTGATATCAAGGTCCAAATGGAATTCCGAGACCGTAAATAGTTCCATGATTTCATTTAAGACTTGCACGCAAAATTTGGTATCATTCCGAGTAGTATAAGTACGTTTTGGCACGTTATAAGTAGATTGAAGAACTTAAAGTTCATAAGTTTTATTCAATTGGTTTTAGGGTGTGAATCTTAGTTTTAATGTTAGTTCGCGCGTTTCGTAGGTTCGAGCGGGTCCGTCTTATGATTTTGAACTTGTTGGTATATGTTTGGACGCGGCCTCGGGGTCCCCGGATGCCATTCAGACGTCGGGCGAGTCGAGTCTAAGCTCAAAATGAGCTGCTGGTGCACCAGTTCTAGTGCGACCGCACCTGCAGTTGGGCAGCCGCGGGTCCAAGCTCGTAGGTACGGGCGAAGCTGCAGATGCAGCCCAAGACGAGAGCGTAGGTTCCGCATAAGCAGTCCCTTTTCCGCAGAAGAGGAACCGCAGGTGCGTTCATCTGTCTGCAGGTGCGATCCTTGCCGGTCTTTCCCCTTTCCACAGATGCGGACAATGGTCCACAGAAGCGAGACCGCAAGAGCGGTCCACGCACCGCAGGAGCGAAAGTCGCTGAAGGCACTGGCCTTCATTTAATACGGGAGTTTGTCATTTTTGACTCACTTCACTCAATACTTGCACGATTTGGGAGCTTCAAAAGGGGAGATTTAAGCCTAGCTTTGTGAGGTAAGTAATTCCTACATCATGTGAGTTTAATACATAGTTTATGGGTAGATTAAAACATGTAAATTAGTGAAAATTATGGGTTTAGAGTGAAACCTAGGATTTTAATAAAAATATGATTTAACCACGAAATGTGTTATGGAATCTAGTAAAAATCACGTATTTTTGATCCTAAGGTTATGGGTAACAATTTTCTTCTAAAGTTTTTGGAATCCGGGCACGTGGGCCCGGGAGCGGATTTTAGGAATCTTATACTTTGGGTTGGGTAATAACTCTAATAGAGAAAGTGTGAACCTTGGAACTTATATTGAATAGTTTTTACCTTGTTTGGATAGTTTTGGATTTGTCCGGCTCCGGTTTGAGGGTTTGAGAGCATTCTTGAGATCGGAAGTAAGCTTTGGGCCAAGGTAAGTCTCTTTTCTAACCTTGTAAGAAGGAAATTTCCCCATATGTAAATTTAATTGATATGTGATTATATGTGGGGGCTACGTACGCACTAGGTGACGAGAGTCCGTACGTAGCTACTAATTATGCAAATGTTCGGGTAGTATAGGCCCACATCATGATGTTTTGATATGGTCATTACCTTATGCATATTGTTTGCTATACAAAGTAGCGGAATTTAGTTGTTGCTAAACATTGTAGGAGGAAGTTGAACTTTCTTTAAACATCGGGGCCTTAAAGGTTTCCATTTGAACTTCATATTTTGAAAAGAATGTAGGGATACTAAAGTAATCTAAGAAAGTCTATTTTAATCGCGTCGCAGGTATGATTCGTGAGCGGGGTAAACCTTTACTTTCATATTTAACCGCGTCGCATGAATGATTCACGAGTGGGGTATTTATTTAAATTATGTTGACCGCGTCGCATGGATGATTCGTGATCGGGGTAATAGATGCATCTATGGTTCGCACTGTTTGACCCTCGGCAGTGAACAATTTATATTTTATGTTGGATCGGGCCAGACGTCCTCGGTGGTATTTATGTATCATACTAGTACTGGGAGTCATTTAGTTAACTGAAGTAAATTTACTATTTGGTGAATATTTGTTTAAGAGAAGGAAGAGTTCAGATTTCTTTAATCTCTATGATAGAGTCGTTAGCCATTTTCGCATTCTGAATGTTTGTTATTTCCTCTTATTGTACTTCTTTTGAATTTTTACACTGTTATTATTGTTGGACCTAGTATGTGTCAAGTCGCTCCCTCGTCACTACTTCTTCGAGGTTGGACTATATACTTACTGGGTACATATTGTTTATGTACTCATACTACGCTTTTGTACTTAATTGTACAGGATCCGAGGTAGGTGCATCTAGCTATCCGCCGGGAGCACATTCTTGATTCGGACCGAGGCTTACGGTGAGCTGCCCCACTCTATCCGTTCCGCAGCATACCGGAGTTTCTCTTTTGCTTGTATCTGTCTCTTTATTTCACACAGTAGGGGTCTCTCTTTTGTATATTCTACTAGATGCCCACACACTTGTGACACTAGATCCTTGGCGTTTATTAGTAGACTTGATTTTTGGGTTGTAATCATTTAGTTACGATCTCCTTTAGTCACTGCCTTTCATTTGCCTTATTAATTTGTTATTTATCAAATGCGTTAAATTTAATATAAGTAGAATGTTGGAGTTTCTTAACAAAAATAAATGAGAGGTCGCTAGTTGATTAGTGTTGTCTTGCCTAATAACGGTGTTGGGCGCCAACACGACCTATATTGGAATTTGGGTCGTGACAATCAACACCCCACACTTAGACTCTTACTCGTCCTCGAGCAATGGAACTATATTAACACCCCAAAATTTGATTATCACTATGAAAGAGCACTTCACAATTAATTCATTCAAACACCCTGCTTTTGACTATGATCGATATCGGCAATTAAGCATGAACATACAAATTTCACATTATTCCCGTTTTTAAATAACCCAAGTATGCTCAATGTTATTCAACCCACTCAAGCAACCTCTCCACAACCACCTTACCTCAAGATACGACTCGTTACCACTAAGCATCCTCAACTCACACACCCACCCAACAAAACAAAGTGTACCACCAATCCGTCATGAGACCAAGTGCCCTCACCACAAACAAAAGAGTGAATATCAAAGTAGTCCACACACTCAAATACGTCATTGAACATAAATTAAGGACATCACACAATTGAACAACATTCACTCACTCTCAAAAAGAATTCACGTGCATCCTGTTGTCGTACTATAAGCTTACTGTAGTGTACATATCTACTAATCTAAGCTAGACAAATCTAGGATCAATTAGGATTGTAAGGTTGTAATGCAGGCTAAGGTACGGGTAGGATACATTTAAGAATAGTGACTAAACCTCCTAAGAACTTTAATAAAATACACTCACAATTCAAGAGCAATTTCTTTTCAACCCATTCACTTGTCATACACCATATATAACATAGCCCTCTTTTCAATTAAGCATCTCGATGGTTTCACTAGCACGAGTGAGAAGGATGACGAGGTGTGTGTCTTTCTACATTATTTGAATATTTATTTGCTTTTTCTTTCAAAAAATTTCCTCTCTTTTTTTTACACACTCCATACATTGAAGTTCATAATCTAGTGACCTTTATTCAGAATTTTAGTGCACCTTAAGGGCCCTTCCATGGTTCCACTCAAAAGCCACTCTCCAATCTCTCCCCTTACTTCTTTTAGCTACTAAGTGCCTTAGTAGGTAAAGGTTCAACAATCTCGAATTAAGAACAAACTAGGAGTACGGCTTGTAATGCGGGTGCCAATGAAACGGTCTATAGGATCAAAGGGGCTAGCAACGGGAAAATTTTATTTGTCAGTGACAAGCACCTTTATGGTCAAGAAAGAAACGCCTACATCATCTCCTAGACCAGTACAACTTAACAATTTCGTGTTGATTAACACACGGAGCAAGTTCTAGACTACACAGGATAGCACAGAATATCAACAATCCTTACACACACATGGCACTTGACTCACTCGAGATGGTTCTGTGCGACTCTCCCAGTCAAGCAAGCATAGAAAGTTGAGAATTTTTAATCAACAATGCACTAGGTGACACACAAGTCAATCAACTGAGAAAAAGGTGTCAAAGATTAGGCTACTTAATTTACATGGGTATTGCAATTCAAATCATATATGCAGGAAGACAGAGCGCATGCCATAACTTAACTTGCCAACACCAAATATGTCAATAGGTACTTCAAAGCACCTCAGTTTTCTCCCTTATCCTACTCCTAAAAAAAATAAACTAGAATACCCGGTTCGAGCTATACCCTTGGAAAAAAATCGGTGTTGAAAGAAAAACCAAGGGATACTACCTAACTATCTAAAAAACAACAAAAGAAATCTTTTTTGTATTTTTAATCGGACTTCGATCCCTCAAGAAAATTGTCCAACAGATCCATTGTCGGCAAAAGTCCAAGCTTTTTCTAATTTTTTTTATAATCTAGCCAATTAGACTATGTTAGTCTTAAACTAAGCTAAAAGATAATTAAGAAAACAAAACAATAACACTAAAGAAAAAAAGATTATACAATTATAATCCAAGGAGCATTCCCCCACACCACTTAAATAATGAATAGTCCCCGATGCATAATAAATTCAAAATAGAGTAAGGTGGAGAGAAAGAACTCCCTGCTAGTCGGAAGTTGCCTCCTCAGGATGCCTACCAACTGCGAAAATGGGATCATCATCATCACCTAAGGGAGCCAAAGCCATTGGTCATGTAACTTCATTATCATCATCATCATCATCATCATCATCATCATCATCGTCTGATCCCTTGTGAGTGCTTTCATCCTCAAACGGATGAATGGGACTGCCTGGTGTATACCCAACATCACCTTAGAAGAACTAGAGAGATCATTCTGCAAGTGCATGCGCTCCTCATCTGACACCCCTAGCCTGCTCATTATAACATTGAGGGAATTGTAAAGACCCCTGTTAAAATTTCCGTCCCTCTCATTCCTAGCAGCCTAGGTGAGCTTGGATGTGGACTCTAGCAGGGATGTGATGTCCAAAAACGTTGTGGGTGCCTCCACTACCTCATCATAGCTAGGGTACTCCGGTACCCCATGAGATAGCATGTACTGTGTCAGGATGTTTCCAAAAAAGAACCTCTTCATCCTCGCTCCAAAACTAGTGCGGGTCATTTCTCCAAGCATGAGCTCACCCACATTTAGGGTCGCCCGGTCATCAGAAAGTAGATCATGCACACTCGATCACGAGTGCACCCAATATTATGCTCAACGGGCATTAATTTAACTTGCACAAAGTTTTGTCAGACCTTGGCCGTTTCGTTGAAGTCGAACCGAGGCATCTCAAGGTGAGCGTTTCCCTTAGTCCGCGTCCACTTTGCATTATAATCAATTCCACAAAGTGTGTGAAGTATTTCCTAGTAGTGTAAACTCTTAATAAACTTTCGTAGCCTCTGTGGATTTGGTCTATCAACTCCCAATAAGCGACACAAGGCTTCCCTATCCATTGGAATTTCCTTTCCTCTAACTCGTGACTTGTCAAAGCCCTCATTCCAGTTGGCATATAACTCTCGTACCATGCTTAGATTTGTAGGGCCCGGACATTCGAGGACCTTATCCATCTTCTTTTCGATCAATCTAGAAAGTACAACTGGGAAGTTTCGTTCTAAGGCTTTCACATTTACCCCATTTTAGACACATATCTCCCATATGGAACAAAAGTATCATGCCATTTGATGGCATCATCTCGAACTAGTTCCACCCAAGGTTGTGGTGGCCTCGTTGACTCACTAGCAACTTGCTTTCTCTTGGCTTGTCAGGAAGGGATCTCGCCTTGCTTGCGTTTCTTTGGAGGGGGATCAGCAGTGGAGGACTTCCCCACCTATTTTTCTTTAGCAGCACCTTCACGAGCCATAACAACCTCCACACAATAACACAAAGATGAGAATGAATCAAGAAATTTCGTCTAAGGTCATCGTGAGAGGCTATATGACCCCACACTTAAAATCGAAGGCTATGTATAATTGAGTCATAATATTGGTTCGAGTCATACTATTGGTTCAACATGCACCAATGTGTCATCACAAAGCTATAGGTACTCAGACTTCCCTATGCCATATAATTCAATTAGTCTAACATGGCAGTAACTTAACTATGGTGCAAGCATAACAAAGCGAAAGTATACATTACTACAGTAATTTAGTACACTAACTACGACTTACAAGAGTTCACAATAAGATACAATACCCCCAAACACCCCACACTTTTCCCAACCTTATATAGAACTACACTCGGCTACTTAGACTTCACTGGTGTTCAATTTACTCTCTTAAGCATTTTAACAAACACCTTGTGGGCATTAATTTTGCTTCTTTTATTTCAACAATGGTGGAACAAGGTGGCCCTCAAATTTAATGAAGTAGAGGGAATTATAGTTTACTACTTCAAACATATATTCACAACCATATTTTGCACCAAATTTTGTGTACAATCAATCCACCCCCAATAACATCAAAGTATGTTTAAGATACCTAGGGGATTGGGAATTTGGGGGATAAAGAAGACTACATATACACTAAGAAATTCCAAAATACAAGAAAATATATAACAAGAAGAACATACCTTGGATTCTTGAGATTAAATTGAGCAAGAAAATTTTTGAGAGAGGGCACAAAGAAAACGAGGCAGAAGAAGAAAAGAGGATCGGCAGTTTAGGCGAAAGTGAAAGGGGGGTTTTGGATTTTAGTTATTTTACTTTAGGTGGGGGATGGTTTTGGGTAATAGGGTATGGGTTAGTTTGTGTGTGTATATGAGTAAGTGGGTCGGGTTATTTGGGTTGGGTATTATTTAAACTAAGAACCGAAAAAAAAATTAAAACACAACTTATCTGACCCCCCCAGCCTAGCGCCCAATGCTAGGGCTGGCGTTGGGGTTTTGAAACATGCTGTAAAGTGTGCCCCAGGAAGAGTGGGGCACTGGCATGGGTGATCATTTCACTATTTATTTTTTTGATAAAATCACAACTACCCGAGCACTCAATAATGAATTACATACACCCAACACCATTCCCACCTAAGATTTTTGCAACTACAAAAGAAAATAAAAAATTAGTCTACTTTAACTAAAAGAAAACAAAAAACTAAGCTACGAAAGAAGTAAAAATTGGGTTGCCTCCCAACGAGCGCCTGATTTAACATCACGGCACGACTCAACACATTTTTAAACATTAGTCAAGTCCACCGAGGTCTTGTGACGTGCAATGTCAGCGCCCTAATAATGTTTTATTCATTGTCCATTTACTAAGAATGTACTACTTGAACTCGTATCACGCAGTTTTATCACTACATGAGGCCTGACACTCACCACAAGAAAAGGACCTGCCCAACGAGACTTAAGCTTTCCAGGGAAAAGCTTCAACCTCGAATTGAACAAGAGAACTTCTTGACATGGCTCAAACTCTCGATGTTGGATGTGCTTGTCATGCCACCTCTTCGTCTTCTCTTTATATAAATCGAAACCCATCAAGCTCGTTGAGTTGCATCAACCTCTTCTCACTAGCTAAGTCCATATCCATATTCAGCTTTTTGATTGCCCAATAGGATTTGTGTTCAAGCTCGACGGGCAATTGGTACGCCTTCCCATAATATAACTTATACGAAGAAGTACCTATGGGACTTTTGCATGCAGTTCAATATGCCCATAATGCGTCAACCAACTTCCCGGCCTAGTCCTTTCTATTCCCACTTACTATTTTCTCCAAAATCTGCTTTACCTCTTTGTTTGAAACTTCCACTTGACTATTCGTTTGGGGATGATATGCAGTGGAAACCTTGTGCTTAACTCCGTACTTCGCTAGAAAATTATTCAACAATTTGTTGCAAAAATGAGTTCCTCTGTCGCTATCAACACTCTTTGAGTCCCAAAACGTGTGAAGATGTTCTTCTTTACAAAGTTTATCACTACCTTTGCTTCATTAGTAGGAAGAGAAATGGCCTCCACCCACTTAGAAACATAATTGACTGCCACCAAGATGCACTTGTGACGATTAGTGTATGGGAATAGTTCCATGAAATCAATCCCCCAAACATCAAAAAGCTCTACAGCCAGAATATTTTGCAAAGTCATCTCTTGCTTCTTCGTGATTGTTATGGTTCTTTGGCACCTGTCACACTTTTTAAAAAAGGCATGTGCATCCTTAAACAATTTTGGCCAATAGAAACCTGACTGTAGCACTTTTTTGGCGGTTCTATCCCCACTGTGATGACCTTCGTATGGCGAAGCATGACAGTCATGCAATATTGCATTCATCTCTTCCTCAGGGACACACCTTCATACCAACTAATATGCGCACTGAATGGCTCATCCCATATGTAGATCCTCACATCATGTAGGAACCTTCTTCTATTATCGGATGTCAATTCTGGTGGTGTCAACCCACTTTCAATAAAATTCACATAATTTGCATAATACGGGGCTTCACCTGACATGACTGCTAATAGATGCTCATCAGGAAATGTTTCTTTTATTAACCCTCCTTCAACTACATGGATCTGATTTTCTAATCTAGACAAGTGATCAGCCACTTGATTCTCTATCCCTTTTTGATCTTGGATTCCTAATTCAAATTCTTGCAAGAGGAGGACCCAACGAATTAGCCTCGGCTTGGCGTCTTTATTTTCAAACAAGTATCTGATAGCTGAATCATCTGTGTAGATAATGACTTTGGTTCCCACTAGAAAGGATCTGAACTTGTCAAATACCCAAACCACTACAAGCAACTCTTTCTCAGTAACTGTGTAATTCATCTGAGCTGGATTCATAGTTTTGCTCGCATAATAAATGGAGTGAAAGATTTTATCCCTCATTTTCCCCAAAACAGCTCTGATTACTATGTCACTTGCATCGCACATCAACTTAAATAGTTGCGCCCAATCTGGGGAAATGATAATTGGTGCAGTCACCAAACTTCCCTTCAACTCCTCAAATGCTTTCAAATAGGCATCATCAAACTTGAAGGTGACATCTTTCTCAAGAAGCCTGCACAAAGGAAAATAAATTTTCGAAAAATCTTTAGTGAAACGACGATAAAAACCTACATGGCCCAAGAAACTGCACCCAAACACAGAAAAATCATCCATGAACACTTCTACAAATCTTTCAACCATGTCAGTAAAAATAGCCATCATACACCTTTGAAAAGTCGCAGGTGCATTACAGTGACCTAAGGACATTATTTTGAACACATGCGTGCCATAAGGAAACGTAAATGTGATTTTCTCTTGGTCCTCTAGGGCTATAGCAATCTGATTATACCCCAAATAACCATCTAGAAAATAGTAGTATTCTTGTCCAGCTAATATATTAAGCATTTGGTCAATAAAGGGGAGGGGAAAGTGGTCATTTCGGGTGGCATTGTTCAATTTTCCATAATCTACGTGAATTCTCCACCCAGTGACAGTTCTTGTAGGAATCAAGTCATTATTTGCATTGACCACTACGTTCACCCCCCCCCCCTTTCTTAGGCACACATTGGACGGGGCTTACTCATTTGCTATCAGAGATTAGAAATACAATACATGCATCAAGCCACTTAATCACTTCTTTTCTTACCACCTCTTTCATGATTGGATTTAGTCAGCGTTGTTTCTCTGCACTTGGCTTGTGTCCATCCTCCATGAGGATTTTATGCATGCAGAAAGCTGGACTAATGCCTTTGATGTCAGACATCATCCACCCAATTGCTCACTTGTTCTCATGTAGCACTCTCAACAGCTTTTCTTCCTGCTTTCGACAAGTCAGAAGAAACAATAATAGGTGAAGTGTCAGAACTACCCAAATAAGCATATTGAAGGTGAAGGGGCAAGGGTTTAAGCTCCAATTTTGGAGCTTCCTCAATTGAGATCTTTGGAGGAGGCCCACTTGGCCTATTTAGGGGCGGAAAGGGGTGTATTCCCCGCATGTAAGCACAGGATGCATCTAGGATATGCATCATCTCCTCAACCTCATCATCAATCTATAAGCTATCGAACAATATGAGTGCTTTTTCTAGAGAGTGATCTAGATATACACTCGTGTCAAGAAGTTTCTCATCCACCTCCACAGCAGATATCATAGAGAGCTCCTCAGAGTGGTGGGGAAGTTGGATCACTTTGTAGATATTAAAGACTACTTCCTCATTGTCCACCCTCATAATCATTTTTTCCTCTCTCACTTTAATAATTGCATCACAAGTATCCAAGAGAGTTCGTCCCAATATGATTGGTACTTGTTCATCAGCCTCATAATCTAGGATAATAAAGTCAGCTGGGAAGAAAAATTTCCCAATTTGCAGCAACACATCTTCAATCACTCTTTTTAGGGTAGGCTATGGAACTATCAACTAATTACAACATCACAGTGGTTGGTCTTGGGGCTCCCAGACCCAACTGTTTGAACAAGGACAAGGGCATCAAATTTATGCTCTCCCCCAAATCACAAAGAGCACGACCCACATCAATATTACCAATTCGCACACGGATGGTGAAGCTACCGGGATCCTTAAGCTTTTGAGGAAGCTTGTTTTGGAACCTTGAAGTGCACTCCTCAGTAAGTGCAATCGTCTTGAATCCAGTTAATCTCCTCTTGTGAGCCACTATATTTTTTTTGTACTTAGCATACTTTGGAATTTCACGATGTACATCTACCAATGGAATATTAAATTGAACCTGGCTCAGCATAGAGAGAAATTTGTTGAACATGCGATCATCATTCTTCTTCTGCAATCTCTGGGGGAAAGGTGGTGGTGGCCTTGTAGCCTCTAGTGGCTTTGAACTTGCATCCATTTTCTTTGACTCATGTGTTGCCTTAGGAATCAACTGCTCCTCAGGTATAGGCTTGTCCTTTCTCTTCTTCGGCACTTCCTCTAGTTCCATCCGTTTCTGTGTGTAACTGCATTAACTTGAGGGTTCTTCTATGTATCACTGGGAAGAGCGCCTGCAGGTCTAGTATTTTGAGTTGCTGCTAACTGCCCCGTTTGCCTCTCAAGATTTCTGAAATCGATCCTGAGTTGTTGATTGTCAAGCAACAACTTCTTTAGCAAGTCATTCGTACTCTCTTCTATTTGTTGGGGTGGCTTCTGAGGCTGATTGAAAATTCTTTGGGTCCTAAAATGAATATGATTCTGTTGATTTCCTCCCCATGAGAAGTTAGGATGATTCTTCCAATTTGGATGGTAAATGTTCCCATATTATGCATGTTGATTCATCGGACCTCTGCTCTGTTTCCCCACATAGTATATAGATACATGATTCGTGGGGCACTTGTCACTCATATGACTATCACCACATAGTTCGCAGCAAATAGACATACGTTGTATATGTTGCCTCTGTTGGGTTTGTTGAATTGTCATTCTATTCATCTGATTTGCCAATTTTGTAATATCTACTCTCATGGTTGAGAAGTCATCAAGCTCAATCACCCCGACTACCTTCTGTTTAATTTCTCTTCTTTAGTCCCCATCTCCTTGCCAATTATGATCATTAGCAGTGAAGTTATTTAGCAAGAGTTGGATTTCACTGTACGGCCTCGCCATGCAACTACCCCCACAAACTGAATCAAGATTCATCTTTGATGCCTCGTCTAGCCATCAACAAAAGTGTGACCCAACACCTCATCAGTCTGACAATGATGGGGGCAATCTCTGAGTAGCTTATGCTATCTTTCCCAAGGTTGACAAAGTGTCTCACCATCCCGTTGTTGGAACCCAAGAATTTGGCTCCTTAGTGACTTTGTCTTCTTAGTGAGGAAAAACTTGATTAAGAATTTCCTTGCTATATCATCCCAAGTGCGGATTAAGTTTG
Source organism: Nicotiana knightiana (assembly GCA_005239525.1). Classification (NCBI taxonomy): domain Eukaryota; kingdom Viridiplantae; phylum Streptophyta; class Magnoliopsida; order Solanales; family Solanaceae; genus Nicotiana; species Nicotiana knightiana. The sequence continues at coordinate 66,618 of ML382276.1, read as the reverse complement.
CGCGCTCCTTTTGCAACCATTACTTGGCTTCCCCCGGCAGTGAAAAGGGAAATAGTGTCAGCCTAAGATAGTCCTTGGAAATGTTCGGATAATTTTAAGTGTCCGTAATTTCCAAGAAATTCTGAATGTGCCTCTGATGGTCTTCATGAGATAGACTCACATATTTCCCTGTGGAATGAATCAGTTGAACCATGTACTGTTTAAGTTCAAAATGCCCTGTAATATCAAGCTTCACAACATCCTAAGTCATATTATCAAGATTGGGCCTCACAACTTCTATCACCTGACGCTCTTCATTACCTGTCATCTCTATTGGTTGTGGTTGAACTACGATGTCCAACTCTCTTTCTATTTTAGTTCTAGCTTTGACTTACTTCCTCACTCTGTGAAGTGTTCGTTCAATTCCAGGATAAAGAGAAAGGAGGTTGTTTACGCTTCTACTCCTCCGCATTCAAGAGAAGAGCATGCGTTAACACAAACAAGGCAAACCAAAAATTAAAACTTGAACAAATAACTGATAAAAGCTTAACTCAGTCAAGTAGCTAAATCAAAGTCCTCGACAACGGCGCCAAAAAATTTTTGAGACCAAACACACTCACGCAAGTAGACGTAATCGTCAAGTAATAGAGTAGTGAGTAGAGTATCATTCCCATGAAGACTTATGATTAACTTTTGACTGATTCTAACTCAAATAACTTACTGATTCAAGATATTTCTAACAAAATATATAATTGACTAATTTACTACCTAAAACTATCAAGCAATGAAATAACTAGAAATCAACCACAATACTTAGACAATTTCGGATAACAATCAATAGGAGATTGTATTAGGGCCACGGGCTAGCTAACAGTCATGTTGTGTTCTTGGCTTAAAATGGACTAATTGATTTATCTGGATTGTTGATTGACAGGGTTAATATTATTCATAATAATCTGTCGAGTTCATATTCACCTATTCAAGATAACTTAATGCCTATATGTCTATGGAATTAAGATTAACAAGAATGCATTTACACTTCATGTATTTCAACCAGGCAAGACAGTTAGGTATATTTCTATCCTAACCGCAAATTCGTTCCCTGATTCCCGGGTACAAGAACCTGCTCTATCTGATTCTATATGCAATCTAGAATTCTCACTTTCGAGTTCAAATCTATATTCGTAGATAGTATTTCACTGTTATCTACTCAACAAAATAATTAAAACAGAATTAAATAAACAACCCAATATGATAAAATCAGCTTCGTCAAATTTAACTTCAAACATCAACATTCATGTACCAACCATGACCCTAGAACAATAAGGTTCTTAACCACTCATGTTCATACAAGCATCAAAGTTAATATTTTCAAACATAAAATTAATGAATACTAGGGAAGAATGGAAGAATTTCTCAAATCCGTGTTCCCGAGTGTTTCTTACTTTTGTTCTTCTCTCAAAGTCACGTCCTCCCCTTCAAAATAGGTTTAGGTTGGTTTTTATATGAGTTGGGGGCGTCTTGGGGTCGAAATAACCGAGTCCTAGTCGAAATAGGCCAATTTCCCATTTTGAGCATCCAGGGCAGCGTAGGGCGCTGGCCCTGGCGCTCATCCTTTAACCACACTGTAAATTGCCCCACAGGTAGCGCCCCACGCTGCATGTGGCCCTGAAATTACACTTTTTTCCTTTTCTTCCCACTTCGCTCTAATTCACGCCCTTTCGTCCAAAATTGCATCTGAATGATCCCTACACTTAGAAATACCAAAAATTAGCAAAAATAATCATATTATACATCTCAAATCTTCGAGACATGAGGAAAATGTGATGCGGTATATATCAAAATATGCATACATTAAGCCGATTATCATCATGCAGACCAAGTGGCACAGCACCACTCACATGGCATTAGTTTTCAGTTCTTTTCTTAGAGAAGTTTGTCCTACAGACTCGTAGAGAGGAGTTGCATAGGGAGTTTGAGCATCTATGCCAAGAGGGCTTGACTGTGACCTAGTATGAGCTGAAATTTACGGAGTTGGCACGTCATGTGGTATTTTTGGTCCCTACTGAGAGGGAGAGGATCGGGAGGTTCATTGATTGCCTCAACTATGATTTATGATATGGTATGGCTCGAGAGTCCAGGATGGATGCTAAATTTGACCATGTGGTTGAGATTTCTAGATGCTTGGAGTATATTCGCAGGTTTGAGAGAGAGGAGCGGGAGGCCAAGAGGCCTCGTGGTTCAAGTGGTTTTGTGGTGCCTCGTTTGGAGGCCAGTCACACTGCAACAGAGGTCGTCCTTTTAGGACCTCTCATGAAGCTTGTTAGATTCCCCATGGTTCATTAGTTAGCCACAGATCATATAGTGACCAGTTCAGTCATCATTCAATGCACTGGCGGCACAGAGTTCCTACCGTGCTTCGTCTTCTCAAGGTTCCTCAAGCAATTACAAGGGTTATCAGGGTCAGTTGCAGGGTCATCAGCCTCGTCAGAGGAGGGGTTGTTGCGATTGTGGAGAGTTGAGTCATCTCAAGTAGTATTTCCCCAGGCTTGAGTAGTGAACCACAGTAGAGAACATAGCCTATGGTTCGAGCACTAATAGCTAAACCACTCGCATAGCTAGTTAGGGGTGGGTCTCAGTCGATTCGAGGTCACCTTAGAGGGAAGGGTCAGTAAGACAGTGGACAGGACCGTTGTTATGCATTTCCCGCCAAGATAGAGGCAGTTGCTTCCGATACCGTGATCACAGGTATTGTTGCAGTGTTCCACAGGGATGCTTCAATGTTGTTTGCCCCTGGTTCCACTTACTCTGATGTGTCATCCTATTTTTCTCGTTATTTGGATATGCCTCGTGATTCTTTAGATATGTGTCACACCCCTTTTATACCAACCCTCTTCAAAAGATAAAGTAATTTGTAAATGGTCAAAGGGTTTAACAATTGAAAGTGACAAAAATATTGTTTCAAAAGGATTTTCCAGAGTCGCCACTTGACAATTTATTTTGGTATGCCAAGTCACCATTTTTAAAATAATTATTCTTTCAAAAGACATTTGATTCTAAAATGACTGGTTTGCACAAAGATTGTGAATTAGATGGTTCATTTGACTCGGGAGAAGGTATTCGGCATTCCCGAGTCCCGTAATAAATCCTGCAAACCAGTTCTATTTGCAAATATTTGCTTAAACCAACAGTCAAGATGATAATAAAGATAAAATCACTCAATAATGCATCATGACAAACAAATGAACTTGGACTCACAAATAAGCAGCTTGGATGCATGACAATCCATTTTACTCCCTGCTAAGTTGCTCACTAACAACTACCAACCGAATCTTTTAATTAATGATTAAAATGGATCACTTGACTTATTTTAATATATGCAATCTGGAACTACATTGAATTAGGAGGAACTAAAGACATTCTTAAATAAAGAAAACTTACTGTAGAAACTTCACCTTTCAAAGAACTTAATCCATTTATCATAAACAGTAGTCCATCATTTAGGATTTGGAAAATAAACTAACACAAAGAAAAATCAAAATCTTACTCACATGGTTACTACACTAGTTTAAAGAACTTCTAACAACCAAAGAAAATTAGAACAACCTGTAAGAATATTTCACTTTTTGAGAGTTTTAACCCATTTGATAAAAGCGGATACTCCAACAAATAATCTAGTTGAATTTCAAAATGAGTGAAATATGCTTCATGGAACCTTAAACGAAAAAGGTCGAAAACAAGCAGAAAATATCACAAAGAAATTTTCGGAATTCAACTCATGCTTAATCTCAATAGGATGAGCAAGGCAAATTCATGAGAATCAAAGTAAAGCACACCAGTCATCTCAACCAACATAGAGAAATTCTAAACACTTAGTCGGTTTTAATCCAAAGCTCTCATCATAATTTTAATCACATTTTAGACAAAGGAAAATGTCACGACCCAAAAATCTATTAAGGTCGTGATGGCGTCGGACACCATCGTCAGGCAAGCCAATCATTAACTAGTTGAAATAAATTCCTGTTTTAACAGTTTTTGAAATCATTACCTTTAACTTATTACGTAATAATTAAACAAAAATCCGTTAAGCAAATACGATAGTTTAAATATTCCATTTTAGCAAATATATCCCAAACGCATCCCAGAACCCGGTGTCACAAGTGCATGAGCAATTTCTAAGAATTTATACAATCATTACAAAGCTTGTCCGAGATACAAATTGGACAATGAAATTTAAAACAAAATGAATACAATACGAGGGAGACTCTGTCAGCTGCGGATCGCCTCCGGATGATTCAGCTTGCCTAAGTCTCCAAACCAACCACATCGCTGTGAAAGTAACTGTGCAATAAAAATGCACAGCAAGTATAGCATGAGTACAAAAATAACATGTACTCAGTAAGTCGCCTGCCTAACCTCAGAGAGGTAGTGACGAGGGGTCGAATTAGATACTCATTAAGGTCCAACAAATTAATATAACATAATATGATATCAGTAATAGGCATACGAGGATGATAAAAACAGTAAACATTAAAGATAACTGTAACTCAAATAAATGCTGAAAGTAAATAAACAGTTGCTACTTCTTTTTTCCCCAAATATCTTAAATAAACGGTTACTTCTTCATTTTTTTCCCCAAATATCTTAAATAAACAGTCCATGAAATCATTAACAATTTAGCATGCGCATACGGGATAAGGACAACCGGTCTGAGCCATCATAATAATCGTATTCGTGCACTGCCGAGGGTCGAACAACCCGAACCATAAGTGCATCTTTGCCATAAAATAATCATATCTATGCACTGCCGAGGGTCGAACGGCCCGAACCATAAGTGCATCTTTCAATCCGTCGTGGCCTACGGCCCGCTCCTATGAGAGTGGGGGAAATCACACTCCGCTCGCGGAATGTAAATTGCGAAGCGGTCACACACAGTCATGAAAAATCAAACAGTCCACCCCGACTACATCGGGAAAATAAACTCAAATAAATGATAAATTTCTCTTTTAAAAGTCACAAAAATAGTATTTAAATCTTTTCTCGAAATTCGTTTGCCAAGTTTAACAATATTCAATAATAAAACCATATCAGGAATGCAATTATCCACGGAGGAAATCAATTCTCTTTCTAAGTGATTAAGAAAGTTACACTCTAGACTTCTTAGGAAATAAATTACCAAATTCAATAGCATTACCAGTCGAATATTATTGGCAGGATCACATGTACAACACGTAAGGCATGCTAGTGGGTCCTAGACTACCCGGACATAAGCATAATAGTAGCTACGCACGGACTCCCGTCACCTCGTGCGTACGTAGCCCCCGCAGATAGCAGCACATATTAAATTAGTTCACCTAGGGGGATAATTCCCCCTCGCAAAGTTAGAAAGGAGACTTACCTCGCTCCGAAATTCCATAACCCGCTTCCAAGCCTTTCCGACGACACTAATGGATGCACAATGCCCCAAAACTACCAAATAACAGGCAAAGCAATGAAAATTTATTCTAAAATATGCAACCATTCAAATTATATAATTTCCCAAATCCGCTCAGTGAATTGACCAAAATGCCCTCAGGCCCACGTGCCCAAATTCTAAAATTTCTCGAAGATATACCCTAACCATAGACTTACTAACTCAAATATACAATTTACTCTAAATTCCATGCTCAAATTCGTGGCTAAAAATCCAAATTACCCATTTTCTAGGTTTTCTTCAAAATTCCCAATTTTCCACTATTTTTCATGTTCAATCCATGCATAAACCTTATATTTAACTTGGAATGAGAAGAAATCCCTTACCTGCTGATGCTTGATGAAAATCACTCTTTGACTAACCAAGTGAAAGAATTGATGAAATGGCCAAAATCCCGTTTAAAATAAAACACTGCCCAGACAAACTTTCTGTGTGATCGCACACCATCATCCGCAATCGCACAAGCCAAGTTCAGAAGCCTCCAAGCACACCATGTGCGATCGCACAGTAGACACTGCGATCGCACAAGCCAAATCCTGCAGCCTTACTTTTCCTTCTGTGCGGTTGCACACCTACAAGTGCGATCGCACAAACCAAACTTCCAGCCCTCAAATTTCTTCTCCACCATCGCACAACTAAGGCTGCAATCGCACTGAACCCCCAAAACACCAGAAAACAACAGCAACCAAACACTTGGAAATAACCCGGAACCACCCCAAAACACACCCGAGGCCCTCGGGACCCCGTCTAATTAAACGACTCAGTCCCATAACCTCACACAGACTTGATCGAGGCTTCAAATAACATCAAACATCGCCGAAATCACGAATCGCACTAAAATTCCACATTAGTGCCGAAACCTATCAAATCACGTCCGATTGACCCCAAATTTTGCACACAAGTCATATTCGACATTACGGACCTGCTCCAACTTACAGAATCGCATTCCGACCCCGATATCATAATTTCCACTTCCGATCGGATTTCTCAAAAACCTTCAAATTTCTATCTTTAGCCAAATGACTTCAAAATGACCTACGGACGTCCGAATTCACTTCCGATTTCACTCCCATATCCAGAATCACCATACGAAGCTATTCCCAAACTCGGAATCCCAAACGGCCATCAATAACACTGAAATGCGCTTCAAACCAAACTTAGGAAATTTTCTTCAAAATACTGACTTCCACAATATACGCTGAAACGCTCCCGGGTTATCCAAAACTCGATCCGGACATACGCTCAAGTCCGAAATCATCATACGAACTTGTAGGAACCCTTAAATCCTGATTCGGAGGTCGTTTACTCAAAATTCCAATCTTAGTCTATTTCTCCATCTTAAGGCTTCTGAAATGAGAATTTTCTTTCCAATTTGACTCAGAACTTCCCGAAATTCAACTCCGACCATGCCTACGGGTCATAATACTTGAAATGGAGCTGCTCATGACTTCAAACCGTTGAACGACGCGCTAGAGCTCAAAATAATCGGTCAGGTCGTTACA